>CAUYQV010032247.1:0-20702 GCA_963574575.1 Galagoides demidoff
CACAGGCGCCCGCCACAACGCCCGGCCATTTTTTGGTTGCAGCCATCATTGTTGTTTGGTGGGCCTGGGCTGGGGATTCGAACCCGCCACCTTAGGTGTACGTGGCTGGCGCCTTAGCCGATTGAGCCACAGGCGCCGAGCCAACAGTGCTTTTTAATTGGGGCTATGTCGTACACCTCCACGCCAAGACTCGGAAGTATCACTTGACAATGTCTGCAGAGAGTTGGGGTTGTCGCAGTTGGGGTGCTACTGGCACCTTGTCAGTAAGGGCAGGGATGCTATTTAACACCCTACAGTGGACAGGACAGGTCCCCCCTCCAGGACAAATAATTAACCAGACTAAAAGGTCAATAGCGCCAAGGTTGAGAAACCTGTTTAAAACCTACAGCCAATTGAGTTCGCTCTTTCCAGCCATCCTGGGCTGATCATCTTCAGTTTACTTACTTTTTTTTTTTTTTAATTAAGTCAAGTACCCATAGATTGTGAATACATTCATGCCTATGTGGGGTACAATGTGCTGATTTTTTTTTTTTGACAATCTGACGTGGTTAGATCAAACCAATCAACATAGCTTTCACCTCATTTACTTGATTGTTGTGCCAACACATCTATGTTCTACCCTTGACAGATTTGACTTGTACCCTTGTCATATGCTCCATAGGGGTGGTCCTGCCTTTTACCCCCCCTCTCTCAAATCTCCCCTCTCCCCTCCCTTCCCACTCCATTTCCCTCCTTCATCCTGGGCTATGGTTGTGTTCTATCTTTCATAACAAAGTGTGAGTAAATACAAGTAGGTTTCATAGAAGTACTGAGTACATTAGATACTTTTTCCTCCATTCTTGAGACGTTTTACTCAGGAGAATATGTTCCCTCTGCAGACTTCAGTTTACTTTTTTGCTCCCAAGTCTTTTTTTTTTTTTTTTTGAGACGGAGCCTCAGGCTGTCCTCCAACTCCTGGGCTCAAGTGAGTCTCCTGCCTCCGCCTCCCAAGTAGCTGGGACCACAACGTGCCCCAGGTGCCCGCCACAACGCCCAGCCATTTTTTGGTTACAGCCATCATTGTTGTTTGGTGGGCCCGGGTTGGGGATTCGAACCTGCCACCTTAGGTGTATGTGGCTGGCGCCTTAGCTGATTGGGCCACAGGCGCCGAGCCTTGCTCCCAAGTCTTGAGTCTTCTTGCTGCTGTTGTCCTGGATGGCCCCTGGAAGTCACATTCCCAACCTCACTGGAGGGAGAGATCTCCGGGTATGGAAAAGGCTTCCTCTTCCTAGAACTCCATCACGCCCCCCTATTGCTTAGAACAATTCCTTTGTCCTTCTCATGTTGAGGAACCAGCACACAGTCTTAATCCCGGTGGGATTATCAGAAACCACCAAGGGGATAATGAGTTTTGCTCTTCTACCCTCAGAATCCACCATATTTTTAAAATAATTTATATTCTCTTTGTTGCTAGCCTCTCTAAACATGTATCTGTGGGTCTTGGTTCCAAAATGTATCTGATTTTCTTTTTAAAATTTTAATCTAAGATGTAATGAGTCTTTTCAGAAGCGAGCATAATCTGTCAAATCTTTACAGAAATTGTTAGGTTAAAAAACAAACCAAACAGACATCTTATTACTATGGTCTTGCAAATATAGCCACGGCTAAAACATTACTTCATTTTAATCAGGCATAACCTTAAAAGAAGGGCATTGAATGAGCAAGTTTTAAAAAATAGGGCCATGATTATAATCGAAAATTAATGTATTTTAAAAAAAGAAAATTAATGTATTTTGTTATAGTAATATAGTGCTTTAAAAAGTAGTAGTTTGTATTTATCTTATAAATATGGATTGGGCGTGCAAAGCCCGTCCTCACCACCATCCCGTGAAACACTATCACTCCTAATCTGTTTTGGAGATGAAGAAGTTGAGGGCCTGGAGATGTTAAGTGTCTCACTGAAGGAGTAAGTGGTGGATGCAGGACTGGAACCCAAACCCATCTAAGTATATTCTGGGTCTGAACCATGATGTTCCCCAGGCCCGTCCCACAGAGTTGGGGGGAGGGGTGTGACACCAGCAATGTCTATCTAGGTGGACTGCCTTTATTGCGTCCCTCTCTCTCCTGCCTTGACGTTCAGTAGAACCTCCGTAGCTGACCACCTCCCTACACTGACCACCTCCTTTAGTTGACCTAACTTTCATAAGCTAGACATGCACCACATGTACATATCAGAGTAGGCCTAGTTCCTTATGTTGACCACCTGCCCTTGTTGACTACTTTGTTACAGTCCCTGGGGTCGTCAATTCACAGAGGTTCTACTGGATAAGCATCCTGGTTCTCAGACCTGTACACTTGATGCCACAGGGCCGTGATGTCTATGCCAGTTGGAACCTTGGATCTGTGGACCTCTAAATCTAACCCTGAGTCTTCCAAAGATTTCCTTAAGCACTGGCTCAGCTCGCCCCCCAAATCAGAGGTGTAACATGGTAACTTTAGACCCCCCAGCACCCCACACCTATCGTCTGAGCTCTTCATGGCAGTGAGCCCGTTGAAGGAACAACATGACCTTGACCTTTCCTGAAGGTCAAGTGCTTGAACTAACTCCGTAATATGGTCCTGCTTGTCTTATTAGAAAATCAGTTAGTTACTTACCAGGTAGCTTACTTAAGCTCTATCTACATCCTGGGGCACTCATGTGGGTCCCTCTCTCCTTGGCAAGAGGAGACACACTGCCCAGAGGACCACCTCCTCTGCCCTAGGTACGGAGGGGAGAAACACCCACTTGGCTCAACAGTTCACAGAAGTGGCTGCAGGAAACGTTCAAAGCCATTAATGGGCAAGAGGCTCCTTTCTTTTCTAAGACTTGGGCTGATGTTGATGGATTACAGTGTGAAACAATTAATTCTTTCTTGTATTAGTGCAATCTAGAGGAAGCAGATGTTGGAGTCAAAGATAATATAAAACAGGAGATATTTTTATTAAATAGTCTATAGGAATTGCCTATATTTAGGTTAATAAATAGCATTACAACCAAATCGAAGGGGGCACCACATTATTTAGCACTAAGTCAGCACTGTGTATGGGACGTGGGACAGTGTTGACAACAAGGCAGGTATTTGATAAATATCTGTTGCTTCAATTAATTCATTGTTTTGGATATAAATGGGTCATCAGCTAGAGTCCAGCTATACTTCATCTATAAAACAGTAACTTTTCTGGTTTGGGTAATGACTTCTTTAAAGGGGAGTTAATCAGCACTTACGTGGGACTAGGATCCAGCCCATCCATCTTGTCCCCTCTGCAGGGACGCTGTCTCAGTGCGGAAAGTGGCATAGAAGGAAAAACAGAACAAGTGCAGCTCAGAGAACTGTGTTCTGCTTTACGGAGCTGGGATGTGCCCAGGGATTTCAGGCCATGGCTTCATCTCTGCCCGGTTGCCCCATCTCTGCACTGGGCATAATAATAATTACCAGCTTCACGGGAGAGCAGAGTAGATTAATGAGCTAATCTTGTAAAGTGCTTGGCAGGTGAAAAGTTCTTGAGAGGTGCTATGATTGCATTCATTAGTTTTCGTGGACACTCTGGGAGTGAATCTTAGCAAGGAGACGTGTAATTAATGCAGCAGCTCTTTGCATTCTCGTGGTGTTCACGGGGCGGAGCCTGATGCTCCTTTTACTGGTGGTTTCTTTTTTTTCTCGGACCCACTGCTTGTTCCCCGCGAGCTTTCCTCTGGGTTGTCTTTGCCAGTGACTGACCTGGCTGCTGGAGTGTCTTTATAAGGGCTGACACTGGCTTACCAAGGGTGGGCTCGTGCTGTAATGAACACTAAGTACCCCAGAGGTCCGCTGATGACACTCAGAACCTCCTAGAATGTCGTGTACAGTCTGCCTGTGCCCTAACTCCACAATGGTAAGGCACTGAGTGAACCCAACTCTGGGGTCCAAAGATCCCATCTTTGACTGTGACACCTCTGTCCCTGTCCCAACCACCAGCATCTGTCCACTGGGATGAGCAGATGCTAGGTGATGGGACAGCAGATTCCGGAAACTCAGAGCCAATTGTGGGCATGCATAATTTTCTACAGACAGGTAAAGGCGATTTGCAATGAACAACATGGGTGTTTTGGGGTTCCAAAGCATGTGAAATAGATTTACTTATTAAAATTGGAAAAAATAAAAACAGTTCATGAAACAAAAGAAGATAATGGAAATTCTCAGCATCAGTCTGGCCAGCAGCCTTGTAAGTGATTTATGTGACTTGTCCCCTCCCCTCATCCTCTACAGTGTTGGCTGGAGTGAAGGCCATCTGTCCTGAGAGCTGGACTCAGACAGGGCCAGAGGGGGGTAGGAGGGAACCAAGCTGGGCCACCAGGCTGTCACACCAGCTCCTAAAAGTGGACATTAGTTCCCTACTATCTAGAATAAAGTGGGTCCAAACCTTATAGCTCCATCTCCTCTGATGCTGCCATCTGAAAATAGCACCTGGAACCCCTCCATCAGCCATTTTCTCTGAAAGAGAATTTCTGAGCAGGAAAAATCGGGCCGGGGGGAAACGCTAGGCTGGTTTCTTGACCCCCCCTCACCGCACTGATGGACAGAATGAGAACAGCGTGGCCCTGTTCATTCTTTATTTCTCAATGGCTTGTTTTCTGTTCTCCGGAGGAACTGGAGGACTATTCAGCATGCTCGCTTGTTTAATGCACTTGTAAAAGAAAAAGTCCTTTAAGACAGACCTCAATTCTGCAGCGCAGCGCTGAGCTTGCCCAGGGCCTGGTGAACCAGCAGACGACCACCCCCATGTTGGAGGTGTCCTGTCTGGATTCTTATTGTTACTGCACCATTTTACCACTTGTCTCCCAAGCTCTCCAAGCAAGGCAAGGGGCTCACTCCACGTTCCCTCTGCTCCTCCCCACCCAGGAGCCTTTGGTGTATCTTTAATATACGAGCCCTGGCAAGGGTCTGAGGGAGAGGGATGAGGTGTGACGGTGATCGAGCCCCAGGAGGTGAAAACACTCACTCTTGGCTTCTTCATGCCCTCCTGATTGAGCTAATAGAACCACATCTTGCATTTTAGAGCCTTCTAGATACACCTCATCACTCAAAAGAAGTTATTAATATCATGATTAATATTTGCGTAGAATCATCACCAAGTGATGTAAAATTATAAGCACTGGAATTTTCACACACAAAACCGCCTCACGAGGTCAGTGTTTTTGTCCCACTTTCTAGAACCTGGATTCAGAGAAGGTAGGTAACTTGCCCAGGGTTACCTAGCTTATGGAGGTAATGGAGGAGGGAACCTGGGTAGGTAAATAGAGGAAAGTGTTATCTTGGCCTAGTTTTCATGGCAGAAACTTGGAGAAACCCACACACTGAAACATGACATCTCCCTGCATTTTTTGCTTTTGCAAATCAAAGACAGGTTTTCCCTAAAACTCTTATGTGTATGAATCAAAGATTATCCTTCAAATTTTGGAATTGCATTGAGGGAGAAGAAAGCAGGTTTCAAAAAGATAAAAAGATATATAGAAAGGAACAGAAGCAGAGAGTGGGGAAAAGTTAGGGTGTTTGTGTGTGTGTTGAGAGTGATTAGAAGTCTGAATACCTTCCTCCCAGTGGCCCCCGGTTCACTAACAACCCAGGCTGAGACCACAGCAACTGAGTTTAAGTTCCTTGGTTGCTTTGAACACAGATGGGCACCAAAGAAGCTTAGTGTTGGCGAGAGAAAAAGATCCCCCCAGGCTCTCCCTCTCAGAGGGTAGAGGAAGACACAGAGGTTCAGAGAATTAAGTGACTGACCCAAGGTCACAGGACTAATTGGAGGCAGAATTGGAACAAGAGCCAAGGTCTCCCCCAGGCCAGTGCTGAGTGCTCGGGGTTTGCTGTCTGCGTCTCTGAGGGCTGGAAGGCGCCAGGTCCCAACAGGACAGGGAGCATTGCAATGACACATCCCTTGGAAAGTCATACATTTGGGGCTGGCCATCGATACTGTTTTTTCCCCAAAATAAGACACCGTCTTATATTTATTTTTTCTCAAGAAGACACACTAGGGCTTATTTTCAGGGGATGTCTTATTTTTATTAAGTAGAATACAACAATCTACATTTATTCAAATATAGTTAAGTCATCTTCTTCTGGAACCTGACAGGAGGAACTGACCTTGTGGGTGGGGCTGGCACTAGTGATGGGTGAACTCCTTTCTCTAGCCCTTCACACATGCACAATAGGATGCCTGCAACCACAGTTACCACACACGCACCCGCCCAAGTGCGAATGGCTTGGAGAAAGGAGCTGTGGCAGATAAAAGGTATTCCAGTCTTCTTTACTGCTCTGCACTGAAATGCATGGCATGGCTATGCAGATACGCTGCATAGCCACGCCCACCACTAGGTCTTATTATCAGGGTAGGGCTTATATTTAACAAATGCATAGGAATCCTGCTAGGGCTTATTTTTTGGGTAGGTCTTATTTTGGGGGAAACTGCTTCTCTGACTATTGTTATAATGACAAAAGTGGCAGCTCTGATTTGAATCCTCAGCAGGGAAAAGGTGGGTATTAGGGCTACTGCTGGGCAGGTCAGTATTCAGTTCAGGATGACCTAGATGGGGGGAAGAGGGTAGGAGATATAGTCTAACACTCAGTTCTGAAGCAAAATTCACTGCGGGCACACGCCTTAGCATTGTTTTAAATTTCTCTCAGATATATGCATGTTTTTAATTTTACATAAATGCAGATACATGATTATATATACTTAAAAATTAGCCATTAACCCATTTATAAAATCATCTCTTGTACCTTGTGTTTCCTTTACAACATAATAAGTTCCGATTGAAAGAATGCCCACTTTGTTCTATTACTATTGTTGAGATTTGTACCAACACTACACTCTCAGATTCATTATAACTTTACAATTGGCTATGATGGTAATTTAGAAAAATCTCCTATTACGTTCATTTTGTTCCTACTTATTCTTCAAAATGAGCTTTAAAATAATTAGTTCAAAATTGCTAGAGTCCATTGTAATTTTTATTGGAATGGCCTTGTACAAATGCATGATTTTGAGAACTATCACTTTTTCTTAGTCACGCCATAGAGAAGTTTGTACATATGTTAATACTTTCCTTCATGGAAGTCTTTTCCATCTTGCATTAAAGCGTTAGTTCCCATCATCTAAGTTTCTATTGGGCATCTCTTATTAGCAATGCATTCCTAGATACTTTCTACTTATTGACTCCTGTTATAAATATTTCTTTATTATTTAATTGTTGCTGCCGATAGGTAGGAACCTACATGCATTTGGTACATTTATCTTTTATCTGGCAACTTACTAAAATCGTTTATTCTGTGATTTTTCAAAAAATGTTTTTATCTCCTGGAATCCAAACTCTCCTGTTTTTATCTTCTGGAATCCAAACTTTGAACTCTGCTTTCTTTCTTCTGGGTTCTATGCTGATTTGCTTTCTGATCTCTGTTTTACATCTGCAGTTTGAAGGCAGGTTTCTGTCTATCCACAGCTTCATTCCCAGCATCTGGCAGGTGACCAGCTGTGACTTCCAGGCCTCCCCCAGAGAGTGCCCATTCCCACCTGCTTACTGTGCCCACACCTTCATCAGGATATCCCCGCTGGACTCTAGGCCTCCCTGGGGGGAAGGAGTGTCCCATTTTTACTACATCTGTTACTTTCCACCTAGCATCACCCTAAAGCCAGGAACTAGGTTAAAATGGAACTACCTAATTTTCTAGGAGAGCTTGTTTGCTCACTGGCCCTTCCAGAGACCCTGACATATGGCCCAGTGGTTTATACACTCTGTTGGTTTCATAAGATAGGCTATTTCACCTGGGCGGTTGTAATAGAGAGACCAAACAGTTTATGGACTTGATAACATGCTAGGATTACAACCTTAATCTTGTTCTCTTAATTGGAAAATCCTTTTGCTGGGTAACACCTTTGTAAAAAGTACAGCATCTGTTTCACCAGGTATTTCTCCTGCCATTCACTGCTTCCTCTTTCTTTGTCCCCAGATTTTCACTGTTGGAGTTATTTCTTTGGAATGGACACAGTTTATTTTTCTAAGGAGGGGAAATAGGAGTGTAAAAATAAGTCATTTAATTCTAACACCTGAGATTAACTGAATTATTATGTTGGATTTCTCTCTAGTCTTTAGGATGCATGAAAAATCCTCTATTCTTTTTCTTAGAGGATAAAATAAAACTAGAACCGTATCACACAACCTCTCCTTTTTTCTCATTTATAATCTCACATATTGGTATGTTACTGTGTCCTTATAGCTTAGCTTGAGCCATCCCCATTGTGGATGTTACTGCCTTTAAAAATAATGCTCTCGGCTCAGCGCCTGTGGCTCAATCAGCTAAGGCACCAGCCACGTACACCTAAGGTGGTGGGTTCGAATCCCCAGCCCGGGCCCACCAAACAACGATGGCTGCAACCAAGAAATGGCTGGGCGTTGTGGTGGGCGCCTGTGGTCCCAGCTACTTGGGAGGCGGAGGCAGGAGACTCACTTGAGCCCAGGAATTGGAGGTTGCTATGAGCTGTGATGCCATGGCACTCTACCCAGGAGGACAGCTTGAGGCTCCGTCTCAAAAAATAAAAAAAAATTAAAAAATAGAAAAATAAAAATAATGCTCTCACAAATAGCCTTGTGCTAAATCCTTGTGTACATCCATCTCTGCTGGTTTTCTTCAGAGAAATTTCTATAAGTAAAATTTCTGGGTCACAGGAAGAAATGGATGGCAAAGGGCGCAGGGAAGTTCTGGAAAGGGCCATGGCTTCAGATGTGGACACGAAGTGAAGGCCACGTGAGGAGAGTGTGAGCAGTGCAGCCTGGTAGCTCAGCACCTGGGCGCTGGAGTAAGACAGTCCTGGTCTCTGATCCCAGCTTTCTTTTATTCAAACATTAGCTCTTTGATTTTAGAAAAGTTACTCCAACTTTGGGGCCTCAGTTTGAACATCTGTAAAATGGGCTTAAAGTTTTCATGTAAGTCAGAATATTGATCCAATGGATTTTACAGAAGTCATCCCTTGGAAAAGAAGGCATTTCCAAACGTAGGGATCCTTATCAATAGTCTCAAATCTTGGGATGTTGTCTCAGACGCTTTAAGCTGGAAAACATGGCATTGTTTGAGGAAAATACACTGTCCTGAAATGACTTCAATCAGCGCTTGTTTGGGAGGCTTCCCGAGGTTTCCTGACAGAATTAGCAAACAGAAAGGAAGCAAATGAATTGAAGACAGATTTAGCAATTCTTTCTGGGAATACAACCTCATGGATGCAAATATTAGATGCTGCTGTAAACAAGTCTTCTGCGGAGTCCCTTTAAAGGCCGTGAGGCACGTGGTGATACTGCAGACCTCATAAATATTCTCCTAGAGCTTGAAGAAGTGAAACGACTGTCCTAATGTTACATTAATGCTCATTCATTCACTGCCTGGGCTAAAATTCCCCATGACAGTACCGTATCTCCAACAATTGAGATGGAAATGAAGGTGATGGGTCCTGGAAAAAAAAATGAATGACTCTAAAATTGGCTCCAGAGCTAACGAGCACATTGATGAATAAAATTATGCAATAATATGGGAGACTGGGAAAAGGCGATACGTCTGCAGTGATGCATTATTTAAATAGTATGCGGTTTTAAATATGCATGTGCAGCTGAATTAATAAATTACATGTTCTAAGTTGTATTTGTTTTAATGTCCCTAAGAGTGTATATAGTCAACTAGATAAAAAAAAGTATTAATGGGGGATGTTCTGAATGGGTAAGATGGGTCTCTTTGTATCTAGACAGATTTATTATTTATTTAGTGCACGATGTTGTGTGAGAATCACAATGTAATGTTAATCATGGGTGCTTAACCCTCCGCCTTGCATACAGTCGGTGCTCAATTAATGCTTGCTTTGTTATCTGGGGAGCTGGACAGCCATGGAAGTGAGGGATGAGCACCCACAGAGGCTTCCTGAGGTTTCCTGACAGAATTAGCAAACAGGAAGGAGGTGCCAGGGGTCAGCAAGAAAGTTCTTGAACAGAGGTCGGGGAGAAGACAACCTTTGCTTATTTTAGCTTTTGGCTTAGAGACAGGGTTTGGCCATATACAGTTGCCTGTTTGCGACTTTCTTTTTCTTTAACTTATAAAAATGCTGTTTTGTGTGAAGGTCCTAGCAGAGCTCCCTGACTTTTATTCAGTGCTTGGAAGCATCTAAAAAATGACAACCACAATATTCTATAAATGAAGATAGGAAGTAGAGCTTCAGTCCCACAATCAGGGCGGTCTGTGCCCCCCCCCCCAGGCCTTCCCCTCTCTTCCCTCCTCCTTCTCATTTGCAACTCCCTAAGTGGAGCTAACCTCCCAAGCCATTTTGAAAGGAGGGGAATAAATGTGGTTTTTGTGTCAGCTTCCTCTGCCAGGTTTTGACATATGGATCTTTGGGCCACACTCCAGAAAACTGACTGTGTAGTTGAGAAAGAGAGAGAGAAGGTGAGAGAGAGAGAGAGAGCGAGCCCCTATCTGCATGTCAACCTACCTAGTTTAGCAGAAGAAGGAAATGGCAGGGATTTTAATGTGATCTTATTTATTCTGACAGGGGCTATGAGCTGCACTTTCAAGGTGCCATTCTTCTGGGCACTGTGTAAATGTCTCTATCCCAGGGCCCGAGGCCTGAATCCAGCCTTCCGGGTATAGTGCTCAGCCGCAGGGAACGTTTGGGATATAACTGAATGTCTGTCTCCCACCGTGCACTTGGCAAACCCACTTCCATTCGGATGAAAGCAAGGTGACTCTGGGCATGGCCACCACTCTCCCACTGGTCTCTGGGTCACTGGCCCCTCTGTGTAGCCAGCAATTCACATATGTGGCTAGCATAGTTGCACCAAGAAGTGGCTTATATTATACCCCAACCCAGAAAAGCTTGAATGTCACACCTGTACACAGAGGGAAACAGAGAACTATCTAGATCATTTAGAAACGCCTTCTTTGAACAAAAAGTTTCTAGAGCTTGATACAATTCCACAGGCTGCCCAATTGTGCAAACTGTGAATGTTCCCACCCCACAGCTGAGCCACCTGACGACCTCAGCTTCCTCTTCCTCCTAGGTGCCTTTCTCTTCTTCCCACTTTCTTCCTTCCCTACTGCCTGGAGCAAAGTCTTTCCTATAAGTTTTAGTCCCTCACCATCTCCACATTTCCTCTTTTCTATTTCCTTCAAGGAGGGTCCTTGTCTCCCTCTCTTGCTTTTTAGCACCATAACTTCCTTTGGGAAAGGTTTTGAGTGCTGTAAGTTCTGCCTTCCTAGGTGTGATGGTTTTTACCCTCAGTTGTACCATTCTGAGAAATGGGTATATAATACCTTCTTACAGGGTCATTGCAGGATTGATTATAGGTAAGGTGCCCAATTCAATGTTTAGGTTGGTGGGGGGGGGTTTCATAGTAAAAATAGGCTAGTCACTGGGCCCCACCCTACCACAAAGGGCAAATATTCCAGCCCCTGAAAAGTAGAAGGCCAAAGAAGTTGATGAGCGGCAGTAAAGATGCTATCCTGGCAGAGAGGAGGTGTTTAAGGAAGGGTAACAATAATTACAGCTCATCCTGCCCTTTCTTAAAGCAACTGTATTGAGTTCCATTTGCTCTCTTTAACAAGACTTCATTCTTTCTAATTAAGGGGACTAACTGATTTGATCACATGTCCACTTGTCCCCTTGCCTTTAGGGAAAATTATCTAAGAATATCCCCAAATCAATTGTTATACTCTGAGCTCTCAAGGGGGAGCCATGTAGATTCTTTGATCAAGAGACCTTGTCTGACCACAGGTTGAGATTTTGTGCACGTGGGCCATTGTATGACAGGTAGGCAATGAGACTCAGAGATTGTCACTGGTATCTTAGGTGGACGACGGAGGGTCCCACTGCTTTTTAGTGCTGACCCGAATGTAATCAGATCACAGTCCTGGCGCTGACTTCTCCTATAATTTTGGTCTTTTAATTATAGTAATGTATACATAACATAAAACTTTACCGTTCTAACCACTGGTAAGTGTTTGGTTCAACAGCATTCATCACATTCGCAATGTTGTACGACCATCACCCCTGTCCATCTCTAGAACTTACTCATTTTCTCCAGCTGGAGTTCTGAACCCGTTAAACAGTAACTCCTTGCCTCTCTTCCGCCAATCCTTGGAACCACCATTCCATGTTCTGTCTCCACGAATCTCACTACTCTGGGGGCCTCATCTCCGTGGAATCACACAACGTTCGTCTGTTTTGTCCAGCTTTGTGTAGCATAAAGTCCTGAAGGTCCATCGGGCTGCAGCATGAACCAGAATTTGCTTCCTTTTTAAGGCTGAATAACTTTCCACCCTGTGCCTGTACACCACATGGTCCATCCGTGCATCTACAACAGATGTATAATTTACTTCCAGCTTTGAGCTCTTAGGAACAATGTCACCATGAGCATGGAGGTCTCCAAGGATCTGTTGGAAACCTTGCTTTCAAGTCCCTGGGCTATCTCAGACCTGGAACTGTGAGACCATAAGGTACTTCTATTTTTAATTTTTCAGGATGCTCCAGACTGCAGGTGCACCGTTTTACATTAGACCAGTAGCATAGCATCCTTCTGAGTTCTAACACCCTCCCTGACCTTCCCATGAAGAGCTTGGGAGTATTAGTTATTTTGTTTCCCATTATTTGTACAAAGCACACGGTCCCTCTTGCATCCTATCTATCATGACTTAATTTGGCATTTATTGCCCCCTTATTCTTGTCGTATTTTGTAATTACATTCCGAGGTCATGTGCCAGAGGCACAGGTTACACGCTAAATCCTTACCAGGAACGTGTGAACGCGGACGTTATCCTTCGTGTGTCTCTGTTGGACTTTTGTCATTTTTTATTACTTTTAATATACTATCCGTACCTGTGGGCTATCTATCACTGAGTTTCTCCAACATCCTTAGCAACAACCTGTAACAAATATCTGCAACATCTAATATAATAATGCGGTCCCTCAGAGGTTTGTGAGAATACAATTAAGTCGAGACATGCTTTTGATTTCAGTTAGTGTTTGACTTTGGGGTGTTCTAGGTGTATCTAACGACCTGCTATCCTACTGGGAAAGAAGGCACGGGGAATGGAGCAGAATCTCTGGAATTTCTCCTTCCTTCCTCCACCTTCCATGTGACTCCTGGTGGCCATAACTATCCCATCGGTGGAATGTGTGTTTCCTCGGTACTATCTTTTATTTTTGGAATGATGACTGGTCCCCCTATCTCCGAGGTCCCAATCCCGAGGGGATTTTAGTTTCGTAAGATTGCATTCTTAGCTGGTGCATGGGTACAAGTGCTTCAAGGAGTGAGGATGGAGATACAAGCGCCAGCCACCCTCCTTCTCAGATGCACAGTGAGGTCAGGCTGTCCTCCATCAACGTTGTCTGAGAAAATGGCGTTCCCTTCCTACCCCTCTGCTCAACCTTCCTAGCAAAGCAGCCTGGTGGGGATATAAGCTTAGGAAAACAAATGACATCCTCACAATGACCTCATTCTTCCTAAATTGCCCCCCAAATCCTAGCATTTGTGGTCCCCCCCAATGCTCCCTTCCTATCCTGCCAGGACACGCAAATACCTCAACAGTAATTCCGATCATTTCATTTTTCTAATTTCTGTTCCTGACAACACCTCCGTTTAATTCTCAGTTGGCTTTTTTTTAAGAAGGGAAAAGCAAATTCCTTCTAATACACTCTAGCAGGGGATGAGAATCACTATGGAATTCTGTGTTGGATAATTTAAGTAATAGAAACATGCATGATATAAAGTCTGAAGATAAGTGTATGAACGCACAAGTGCCCTTCGAGTCATGGTATTTCCACTTTTTATGAATAGAAGACTTTTTTTTAAAAGAAATTAAGAATTAAAAATAAACCCATCGGTGACATCTCTCATGCTACATGGAAATCCTAATTATTATTGAATAATAAGCCTCACCTGATATCAGGTTGTCGTAAAAATGCTAACAATTGCAGGAGAGGTTCTAGCAGCTATTTCAAATGGCAGTTTTGGACAGTTCCAGCTGAGCTACTGCTGAGTTGTTTTATAGAGAGAGCTCTAAGCTGATCTTGTTGGTTGTACATTCTGTTTTCTCTGAATGCGGACTGACCGGCTATTTCATAAATAATGTGATAGGAATTAAGTTTTATATCAGCTGGGCTCTTTTATCATAAGGCTGTTTTTAAATAGGCTATTTTATTCTGTGCCTTGAAAGCATTGCATTTTGGCGGAAGATATCCCGTGCTCATTAAGCCAGCAGACACCTATGTAGACGGAATTAATAGCCAGCAGAACAGAGGTAACTGCTGCTTCATCTGTAAAACGCCGGGCCATTAGGAGGGATCAATCACGGGAAGGTGGCACCCACACAGTCATGTTCGGCCTGGCTCTGTTGATGCATCTGAATGCAAATCGTCCGGGATTTTTTTCTTTTTTTCCTTGAAGTGCATTAAAAAGAAAAGGATGCCAGCAGGGGCTTCATCAAGGATTTTTTCCCTCCTATTTCTACTTTTGATTTTTATACCAGGCTCCCCAGCCTGCAAACCCTTTTGAAGTCAATGTTGTGAATATTAAGGAGAGAAGGGAAGGAAGCCAAGCTGTTACCTGGCAATAAAAATCAGATAGGAACCCTCTCCCACTGCATGTGTGAGGGGTGGGATGGCTTCCGAATGGCAGTTTTGATCTTTTTCAAAATGGGAAAATTTAGGAATAGTAGTTAAACCTCACACAGGTTGCAAAGGAGGTTATCACGGGTGTGGCTTTGCGAGGGGATCCTAATCTCTAGGGCATAAACTTGAACCTCCATCAGGAGACCAACGATGTCCTGGAGCCACTGAATTAAACTAAACATGCTGATGTTGCCCATAACAACAGTTGCTAGGCGACCTTTGCCAGGATGTGGAAGGTGGGAATCACAGCAGATCATGGCACTATTTATCATCATGCACCAGCAGTCCTATGTAGGGTACAGTCTGACACATGCATCGAGCATGCCACATGATAGAAATGTCAGACACACACACGCTGGGAAGGGAAAGCATTCGAGGAAGGTCTGAGAAATCATCAATTGTCATGCAGCTGCCTGGGAGATTTCTGACTGAAACTTCCAACCAGGCATCCCCGTGGTGTGACACCATTAGATTTACTCTGTAACTAACCTGCCTCTCCGAGGGGAGGAGGAGGGCAGAGAGTGTGGGCAAGAAATAATGAAGATGTCATTACTGCTGCGGTATTAGGATCATGACTCTGTCCACCCCAGCGTGGTACCGTAGGGTGTCTATAAGCAGCCCAAATTCCGAGCGTCCTCCAACTCAATAGATAACTCGATTTACACTCCACCAAATGTCTCCTGATGCGATTCACTTTCTGAGGTGCCCAGAACCCCGTCGCAGGACTATTTGTTCCTTTTAAAGGTATTATATAGATTATGGTAAAAATGTCACCACTGTTCATTAAACAGATTGGTTAAAAGTGATCAGCTCCGAGGTGTGTGTTTCCAAAAAAAATTCATACCACTCTGAGATGAGCAAACGCTCAGGCAGCTTTCTTCCTTCCTTTCCTTTCATTCCTTCCCTTCCCCCTCCGCCCTCCCTCCCCCCCCCATTCTCTATTCTACCTGGCTAATCTGTGTTATGCCAGCAGTTGGGCGGTAATGTGTGTACTTTGAGTAGTTAGATTTTAGATCAATGGAAACTTGCCTACCTCCACCCCCGGCTCTTGCCAGTTTTTACAGGAATAATTCTCCAGACCTTTTGTTTCAGCCAATTAAAAAGCTGTTTTTAATTACAGCAAATTAAAGAGGTGCATGCATTTATTAAGCCTCATTTGGTTGCACAACCTAAGCAGTATTTTTGTTTCCAAGACTTTAACTCTTAGCTGACCCAGCTGTATCACACAGTTGAAAAGACGGCCATCTCCCAGGTATTTTTCTGTGAATACACCAGGTAATTAAAATGACAGCCGCTTCAGGGTGAAGCGTCATGCCTAAGTGTCTGTGCTCTCAGGATTAGAACTGCATGTATAAGACACTTGTACAGGTCATTGAGAAGGAGGAGTAGGAATAAATCAATAACTTTTTTTAAAAGTACCTCTTGCTCAAAAACAAAAAAGGTAGAGGGGGGATATTTATAGGGTCCTTTGGAGAAACAGTGGGGCAGAGTATGAGATTATTCTCCCAAGGAGGAAATAAAGTTGGTGACAATTAGTTTTTTACAACTCCGGCCCTGGGATCAGGCCAGGAATTATTGTTTCCAGCATTTAGTGCTGAGCTGCTTTAGACAAATTATTTAATCTAAACAAGCCTCCACTTCACCTATAAATTTAGGAACATAATTCTATCTGCCTGGCACAGTTATCATGAGAAGTCCATGACACAGTGCGTAAGGTGCTTAGGGGATTGAGCTGGTCTGTCGTAAGTGGGTAACAGTAGGTGAAGTGTAGCTAGTACCTTGGCACTGCTAAATGGCTGGGGAAACATTTCTAGGCAGACTTCCTGGAGGGAGTGTGGGTGGGATTTGACCTTGGAGGGTAGCACTGGCTGCCTGTCCCCACTGAGTCAGCTGAAAAGCAAGTGGCAAGGGTCCCATCAGCACACAGACCTGTCCCGGGACCCTGAAAAAACATGAGTGGAGTCGGCTGCAAATGTTACTGAAGGCTGTGTGCGCCCTGCTGCTGGGGGCGGGGGGATGGTCAAGAGGGGACCCTTCCTTCAGTGTCCTCATAAGATTCAACACTTCTCATAGATCCAGAGTAAGCAATGAATCTCCCCAGGGGGACTTAAGTGGTCAACATAATGAATAGCATTTGCCTAATGTTCGATAGCTTTTCACGTTACCCTATCTGGTCATACCAACATCCATGAAGCATAGAGAAGGCTAACATTCATTCATCTTCTCTCTCACCCTCTCCTTCTCAGCAGAAGATAAATCAGTACTCAAAATGTGACTCCCCTCCGACTGCGTGAGTGTAGTAGGGTGCAGAGGTGGAGGACGGCTTGAGCCCAGGAGATCGAGGCTGCAGTGAGCTGTGATCGTGCCACTGCACTCCAAGCTGAGTGACAGAGCAAGACCCTGTCTCTAAAAGAATAATAATAATGGTGGCTTGACCCTAATGCATCTGCCAAGAAGTATAAGGAACAGGACGTAGCACGTGTCTTCTGACCCCAGATCGGGAGTCTGGACATTCTGTGACAGTGCTAAGGTTCTGTCTCCTTGCTGCATGTGGCTTCTAAGCAGCTGTGGGAACAGCACCCTACATGTGGCCAGGAAGTCACCTCAAGAACAGCTGTCCCTTGCTTTCTCTGTTTTCTGCCTCCAGGGTTTCCCCCCAGAAAAGTCCTGACCCTGAATTAGGAAGGTTAACACCCTGTGGTCACCCCTAAACCAACCAGGGAAGGGAGTGGGTAGATAAGGGCCCAGCGTCCTGTGCTTGAGGGGACAATTTTAAGGTACATTCTTCCAGGCTCCTCAGAGAGTCCCCACTGATCCTGGCCCAACTAGCCCACAACAGGCCTCAGATCAGCTGTGACTCTCACTGGGTTTCCTTTCCCTGTCTTGCTGTCCTTTCCACTCTCTGCTAATTCTTCTTTTTTTTGAGATAGTGTCTCACTCTGTTCTTGGTAGAGTGCCATGGCGTCATAGCTCACAGTGACATCAAACTCTTGTTTAAGTTCAAGTGATCCTCTTGCCCCAGTCTCCTGAGTGGCTGGGAGCGCAGGCAGCCCACTTTTTAGAGACGGGGGCTGTCACTCATGCTCAGACTGGCTTTGAACTCCTGGGTTCAGGCAATCCACCTGCTTCGGTCTCCCAGAGAGCTGGGATTATAGGTGTGAGCCGCCTCGCTCTGCCTCTCTGCTAATTCTTGGGATTTCTTCTCAGATAAACTGCTCACATCCCACGCTCTGTGGAACCCAAGCTAAGTCCATTTTGTAAACCCTTAACAAAGAAGCTCTAAAAACAACCTAAGGCTTCTATAACAGGAAGGACCAAGCCCAAATCCTCAGGACAGTGTCAGAGTCAAAGCCATTTATCTTTCGTATTTTATAAGGAAGAAAAAGTATCCCATGGGGATTCAAAATTCAACAAGGCAAAAACAAGGTGGCTTTTGGCTGTGGGTTGTTGAACTGGTTTGTCTGTGGGGCTGCATGGCGGGGTCTCTGTGGATTGGCTGACCCTTGATTATGGTTCTGCCCAAGCCCAGGAGATGCCAGGACAGCCCAGAACCCCTCTGTGGGGTCAGTGCCCTTTGCTGATTCCCACAGATATGGGAAATTTTGGTATTAAAAATACCTTAACATTTAAATATTGGAAACCTTACTGCTCTGTACTTAGCATCTAAATCTTTTCATCAAAACAAACAAATCAATAAATGAATGTGTTCCTAGACTGTCCGCAGGGCAATGACATCACAGCTCGACAGGGTGTCTGCAGTGGTTTCACACACATGTGTGTCTTCCCGAGTTTTGTCATGAGCTC
The DNA here is from genome assembly GCA_963574575.1 of Galagoides demidoff. Lineage (NCBI taxonomy): Eukaryota > Metazoa > Chordata > Mammalia > Primates > Galagidae > Galagoides > Galagoides demidoff. Next base: position 18,502 of record CAUYQV010032247.1, read on the forward strand.
ATCTGAGCCGTAATGATCATGAGAACTACTTCTAATAGCTCCATGACAGCTACTGGCCATCCCTGGCAAATCAAGTCACAAGGAATATGAAAGGGGTGAGACGAGCCATGGGCACCGTGCATGTCTAGTTATGGTTGATGAGTACCCTAGAGCTCGTGAGGGCTCCAAGTCCTGAACTCATCCATCCAAGCATTGATGATGTCTATAGTGGGATGTGCATATCCTGAGCTCAGGGGAGAGGACTGGGGAGACGTGGGTGTGGGTGACAGCAGCACTCCTCTGCCCTTCGGAGCTGTAGGCTGGGAGTGATGCTCTCAGGAGCACAGCTGGAGAAGGAAGGCGTCTCAACCCGGAGCTGCAGGATTGAGCAGCGATAAGGGGCTCCCAGTGTGCTCTGCCCAGGACCACCCACCTCCTCTCCAGTGCAGCAAAAGGCCGACTACAGCCTGGGGCTTGTCGAGGAGGGTGGTTGCCAACCTTAGGCAAGATCCGGTAGTAGACGTCGTGACCAGGGTGCCTTTTGTACAAAGTCCTCATAGGGAACAGCACAGTTAATGTCTCCTGGGTCTTGGCCTGCACCTGCTCCTAGAAACAGAACTGTTCTGGAGAACCCACTCAATCTCAGGCAACTGAGACTGTGTCCTACCTTCAGTGGAAGGAACCCCAGAAAGTCCTTTCTACCACCCTGTCAGCAATCCTTGGGTATGTCCACCCCTGGCCAGGCCCTAAGCCAACAACTCCATGGTCTGGCTGTGATTGTAGCCCCCACCCCTCAGCGCCCTGGAGCTCCTGGAAGGCCTTATCTTTCCCACACCAGACTAGCCAGCACTGGGAGGTCTCCCAAGGAAGTCTGTCCCCTTTCCTGTGCCCACAAACACTTCCAGCCCTCCATGCGTCTGCCCTCTCCTCACTCAGTGAGATCTTGCCGCCCTCTCTTTGGTTGTGTCAGAAATGCTGGGCCCCCAATCCCTTCTTCCCCCTTCTCTTCCTAAGTCTTCCCTTCTTTTAGCATTTGCTGCCTTTCTCCATCTTCAGATTGTATGATTTTGTTTCTAACTTTTATAAAGAAAGAAAACGACCCTTCTCTAACACCTTCTTTGGTGAAAGTCATTCTTTGGTGAGTTTGAAGAATAACCACAATCAATCGCTGTTGACTTGTTTGAATTCCTTTTCTGGGCACCTCAGGTATGGCGTCTCTATTTCTCACAGCACCTCCTGAAATACAAGTTTTATTATCTATGTTTTATGGGTGCATAGGCGGTGATCCTAAAATTGGAAGTCATTTGACCAGACTCACATGAGATGAAGGTGGACCCCTCCCCCCACCATTAGTTGTCCTTACACTTCAATATCATCTATCCTGTATATCTGCCTATTGGGCTATTTATTAGTTGGCCACCATCTGACCCTCCAGCCGACTTAGGGGTCTCTCCCTAATTAGTGTGGAATTCCAGCAGGGCCAGATGTTCCCTCTCTTGCCCTCAGGCGGCTGGGTCCTGGCTCATGGTCCACACCAGCTGACTGGGTGTCCCTGGCTGGCCCTTAGCATCTATAGGGGTGATGCCCCATCACAGGGCAGCTGGGGACTGGCAGAGGTGGCCCATGTTCTAGCAGAAGCATTGAGAGTCGTCCAGTGGCTTGGGCTCAGCAGGGTCCTGACTGTGACTGTGAGGACCTCAACTGTCCCCTCTGCCACCAAGACCCCCATTCCTGCTCAGCCCCTGACTCTGCTTCTCTGATCTCTGTTCCGTGTGTCCCTCAAATCCTTCCGGTAACACCTCTTTTGTTTGAATTAGCCAGACTTGCTCTCCAAGATCATACCCGGGAACTCTGCCTCCATGCTGCTGAGCAATCCCGCCAACATTCAACTGACAAGTGGTCTTCCTGGGGAAAGATGCTCCCCTGGAGACCTAGAAAGGGGCGAGGCTAAGAAGGAAAAGTGTTCTGCCTCGCCCTTCTTTGCCATCAGATTCAAAGGCAAGTGTGGCAAGGAGACCTCCCCTGTTAGACAATCAAGAATGGGAAGGAAAACCTTTTGGAGCATTACCACATGTTGGGCGAGCTGGAGTTGGTTCTCTTTCACCTTCTTCTCCGCCCTGCCAAATTCTTGCTATGCCATTTGCTGAGACTTAGTCTGTCTCTTAGTCTGGGTTATTGCATCTTTAAATGTCAGAGGTTGGATTTTCTGCCTGCTTCTTGGA
>CAUYQV010032249.1:0-10810 GCA_963574575.1 Galagoides demidoff
GGTCACCAAATCGGATAGTCAAAGAGATAAAATGCATCCTGCTCTATCCTATGAAGGTTCTCGCAGTGAAATGAGAGGATCACCTCCATACGCAGAGACCAGGAGGCCACACCCTTATTCAGAGGACAGAAGCCCATGGCTACAGTCGACTAACTGGGAAGCAGGTGTCCCTTCTGGATCAGCAGGCCAGGCCAAAGAGCAAGAAGAGGACGAGAAAGTGTGTCTGTGCTCCTGTTCCTGGAAATGCTCCATCTAAATTCAAACATCTCTTTTCCCTCTTATCCAAATGTTCATTCCACTGATAGTCTTTTCTATTTTTCTTTTTCTTCCCCCTCCCTCCTCAAAGAACTGGTTTGGAATTTATAGCATATGAGACTGTATCATTATATTTAATGAGTTGAAACAAATTTAAGAAAATGACTCAAATTTGTAAGTTGGCCTCCTTCCTTGCCTGTGAAGATGTGTTTATGTAAAAGCCAAAAACTTTAAGCTTTTGGTAGAAACAAATGACTCAGAAAAATGTCCTTCTTTTCTCTGACCTAGAACATGACAAGAATGAATACTGAAATTTACATCTACATGTTGATGTGTACCTCTTTTTTATTTTTGGAATGTAGAAACCTTTTCTACCTGTTCTTGAATGAAGATACAGAACCTGTTAATTGTTGGCCTGGGAAGTTGTGATTCAACATAGACCAAGTAGGGAAAATTAAATCGAATGTGAAAAATACTTCAGGATTTGAGCCTTTAAAAAGGTAAGATCCTCTAATTGTTATTTTTCTTTTCCTGTTAGAACATTTTTAATTGTTTTCAAGGTAGATAAGTTATGTTACTTAGGTGTGTAATTATAAATATGTGTGTTAGGGCAATTTTGTTAATTTGTTACTCTTGGTTTTTATTATGGTGATAGAGAAATGATTCAGTACTTTAGTAATTCTTTAGTGCACTATTCAAGAATATTATTTGATACGGTTTTCCAAATTTTATACCACTGTCTCAACAGAGGTATTATGAATTTATTATTTATGTTACTAAGGAACTGAAAATTATTTAATGCTAAACTGGATACTAAACTTGAAATTATATGGCTATGATTTTCAGATTTAGAAGATTTGTTTACCATTTCAAATTGCTAATCTTCTCAAATAAGTAATTATTCCCCATATTTTATTAATATTAGTATTTTTTAAAGTAGATTTAGGAGGTACAAATAGTTTTGTGATACATGGATGAGTTGTATAGTGATAAAGTCAGGGCTTTATGTGTACCCATCATGCAAATTTTGTTACACTTTTTATGATTTAACAGTAATGCTAACTGATTCTAGAAAATAGAGAAACATCAGAAATACTTAAGAGAAAAATAAAGCCCTTCTGCATTCATAGCAGTTACAGATAGAAATGTTTAATTTTCTTCTAGATTTTAACTCTTTTAAATACTTTTTATCATTACAAAATAGTGTCCTTTTTTGTCCATTAACAATATTATTGTTATTTTCTCCTACTCTATGATTATTGTGTATTTCTATGCAGTAATTATATATAAAATACATTTATTATATATGTATATAAATGCTATATATAATACTATGATATTGCACATGGATAAAATTAATCTGTTAATTTAAAGAGGTAGTGTTTCATCTGATCATGTGATCCCAGTGCCTTATTAATAAAAATGTCTGTAATGATGCACTAAATCCCAAACAATGAAATATGTCTTTTGATGGTAATTATGTATTTTTGTCTATGAATGGGTTCATCTAAAAAGGGATATAAGGACATCTTCTAGTGATGAGCACACATAGTTTAACAGTAGCTTATAAGTGTAGTTATTGCTCTTAAACCTTGGTTTTTTTTCCATTGGAAAATTTCTGTTTCATTATGTAGTTGCAGCCAAGAATGAGGTTAAAATCCCAAAGTTTTTCTTGATGAAGTTTGTACTTAATCATCTCTTATTTTCTATTCCATTAAAATATGGAATTAATATTCTGTAAGAAATAAAAATTTTTAAATGTATTTAAAAATAACATCTGAAGAACCATAGGTTTTAATAAAATTTTCATTCATTGTTTGGGACATTTATTTTGGCAGGTATGCTTTAAAAATATGAATGCTTCTAAATCCATTGATATGTTTACCAATATCTAATATCCATTTAGAGGGGAATAGCTAAAGAACAGTATTGAATAAGTACAAAAAATTACTGTGATTCTAAAAAATTACTTAAAGTTGGACCTTAGGTAAATGATCAGTGTTGTCCATGGAGAAATTATATCTCTGAGAATTGTTTTCAGAAATGAATTTCCTGATGCATTAAGTACGATTCACTAATATGTAGATTTGAAGTCATGGCAAGAATAAAATATATATGTATGTATATGTATCTGTCACATATGTATAAATGTGAGTCTATTTAATCACAAGTCTCAATGAGTAGCAGAGCATAATGGTTAAAAACACCTTATACCAGATTGATTCACTTCAAATTCTACTTTTGCTATTTATAAACTGTATAACTTTAGGAAAGTATTTATATTTCTTTGTGCTTTAATTTCTCATGTAAAAAATGAGAATAATAACAGTACCTAATGCTGTAAAAATTGAATTAATTAATGTATTTAAAGCACTAAGAACAGTGTCTGGCACTTAGTAAAAGCTTTTTAAACATAAGTTACTCATCTGGTTACTATTAACCTAGCACCTTTCTATGCACTATGAGGTCTTTGAAAATGCCTCCTTTCATAAGAGCTAAAATATCAAACAGAAGGTAAGAATTACAAATTAGAAATGATAGTGATAAAATAACAAGGCATTATGGTAGCATTAATCTTCTACTTTTAAGATGACCTCATTTTACATATTTCCCACCTTAAATATAATTACAGCCTCCATAACTATTAATTTAATATTACTACTTCTACTATTAATATTTGCTACCTCCAGGACTTTGGCAAAGTTACATAACTTGTCTGTGAATGTAAAATAGGAAAAATATTAATAGTACTTATTATAAGATTATTGTGAGGATTACATGAGTTAATAAATATGTAGGACTTATAGCATATAGTAAATTTACTTGCATAGAGTAAATTCTTCATGAGTATTAGCTATCATTATCATCATCATCAACTATGTTTTACTTTTTATGTGAGGTTATACTCTTCACCGTTTCAATTCAGTGGAAACGAAGACTTTCTGAGTGCTTAAAATGAGTGAGACCCTTTGAGGAAAGTGTAAGTTACAATGAAAAAGAAATCAGCTTCAAACAACAGTGATGATATATATTAAGTACCTTCTATGACTTAATATGTACTGTTGCAGGCTCTGATCATACCACAGATAGAGTGAGGAGAAAGGGGGGAGGAGGTTCTGGTATAAAGAAAGTATGGTCTAGTGGACAAAAAGCAATAAATTATTATACTGACAACCAAAAAGGTAAATTCAGAAGCTGATTGTGATATAGAGAAATATAAAAGAAATAAACAATTGACAGCAAAGGCATAGAAGGCCCTACCTTAGGTCGGACAAGTCACTTCTGAGGAGATAACATGTGAATTCAGACTTAAAGATTAAAGAAAATAAAAAGCTGTCAAACTATCAGAGGAACCACCAAAAATGAGCAAAATAAACGGATCACGTATATGTGTACATTCAACAGAATATAAAATGATATAATTCAGATAAACCATATCAATTATAACAATATGTAACTGAGCGCTTTTTTAAGCCACTAACGGCAAATATTTATATTGTTCCATAAAGCAAAAAATAAAATACACATTGTACGTGTGAGATGTAGCTTTTTAAGAAAGTAATTTAGAAATATTTCAATAAAAGAATGACAATATATTATTAGAAAATATAGCAAAAAGTCACATTGTTAATACATAATGTTGATATGCACAAGGTAAATTCAGTCCAAAAAGCATTCAACAGGATTAAGAAGCAAACATTGGCATGCAAAAGGCTGTAATTCACCCTGGAGGTGAAGTGAGTAACTCAATCATAAAGAATATCTTTGCTTTTCAAGTGTTTATGAAAATAATAGCATAAATTGATCTTTCTAATAGGTCATGTAGAGCAATACCTGATTACCTTCCAAAAGGTAGATGTATATAGAAACAGTATTTCCTAAATACAATTTGAAATATGACTATCCATTAAATACTTATTGATTTAAAGGAAAATTGCAGCTTTGGTAAAAACAATGCTAATTATGACATTATATATTAGAATCTATGTGATACAGAGAAAAAAGTGCTTATAGGAAAATCTCACTAATCATGCCTGTAATCCTAGCACTCTGGGAGGCCAAGGCTGGTGGACTGCCTGAGCTCAGGAGTTAGAGACCAGCCTGAGCAAGAGCAACCCTCTACTAAAAATAGAAAACTAGGTGGACGTTGTAGTGATGCCTGTAGTCCCAGCTACTGTCAAGGCTGAGGCAAGGGGATCATGTCGGCCTAAGAGTTTGAGATGGCTGTGAGCTATGATGCCATGGCACTCTACCAGGGTGACAGAATGAGGTTCTGTCTCAAAAACAAATAACAACAACAACAAAAACCCACAAAAAAAGAAACCTCATAAATGATAATACTAGAGGTATTTAAATACCTTCAGAGAACAGAAAAAATAAAAATTACCAATTTTTTTATTCAATAACAGTGATTTTCAAAATTAATGATTGACCAAAAAAGAAAATGACAGGATAATAATGCATATATATTGCTATACATTTTAAATACAATACTAACAAATAGAATTCTACACAAATAATAATGTATCAGGTGAGGTTTATTATTGGAATGGAAGAGTGCTTCAATATTAGTATAAGTATTAATAAATCTAAAGAGAGTAATCATATAGTCATCTCCAAGGGCATTTGAGAAAGTTAAACACCCCTTCCTGACTAAACAGAGACCCTCAGTAATATGCATACACAGACTTACGTGTTAGACATCATACCAAAAGTCAGGATAATATTGCCTATATTATTTTTTGTACTCAAACGATTAACTACAGATCCACCAAGTCCTTAGCTCTAGCTTCTTGTTTGCAAGATGTTAGGGACTGAATTGTGTCCCCCCAAAGTCATGTTGAAGGCTTAATCCCCAGTGTGACCACATTTGAAGATAGGGCCTTCGGGGAGTTCACTCAGGTTAAATGAGGTCCTAAGGGTGGAAAATTCTAATTCAAAAAGACTCGTGTCCTTCTAGAAGAGGAAAAGTCACCAAGAGTGAGCGCACAGAGAAAACAGGCCATGCAAGGACACGGCAAGAAGGCTGTGTCAGGAGAGAAGCCTCACCAGAAGCTGGCCCCGCGGCACCTTGTTCTTGGACTTGCAGCCTCCTGAACTGAGAGGAAACTAATTTCTGTCGTTCGAGCTGCTTGGTCTGTGGCACTGTGTCATGGCAGCCTGAGTGGGCAAATACACAAGGAATACAGGGAAAAAAAGCAACAAGTTAAACAGAGTCACGGAAGTGACAGACTAGTCTGGAACTGGGACTTCTTACAGGAAAGGGCCCCTGGTTCCCTCCACAGGCATCTGTCCCAAAGGAAATAATTTAGATTCCAAGAAAAGGGATTGTGGCTCTCGCTAGGATCCTGCTGTGAACAACAAAATGGTAAATGGCTTTTAAAGATGACTGAGGAGATGTGAGGATGCCCTTGGCATTAGATAATATTAAGGATGTGTTATTAACTTTCTTAGGTGTGGACAAAAAATGTGTGTAGGAACTGATTACTTAAAAATGAATACTGAAATATGCTTGGAATTTCATGTATCTAATTTACTTTAAATGTTTAAGTATATAGAAATTAGGAAAGAAAACAAAAGAATAGAAAGATTCCAGAACATCTAATGTAATTTTACTGGAGGGAATGTTCACACAGCTGGGCCAGTTGGCTCTGCCCCGCTGGAGCCCTTCACGTCCTTCTCATCAAGTTTTATGAAAGAAGAGGGCAGAGAGAAATCTTTGGCACTGCAGACTCAAAAATGGGTTTCAGACTTCGGAGCTGAAATGAGAAATTATGTATCCTACACCTGCAGCCTCAGACATGTTAAGGGACTCCTCACATGAGTCGACCTGAGATAGAAATTACAATGTCCCCCCATGTCCCCGCTCCTCTCTCCACACACAAAGGGAACCAAGGAGAGTGGCGTGTGAGTAACCTCTGTCACACCACAGCTGCAAATGTGGACCACATACAAAAACAACCTCCAGAGAGAGGGCCCTAGGGAATGAACAGAGCCCGGAAGGTTTTGCAGGGGAGTTGAAATGTGTAGGTGCAGTCGCCTCGGGCAGCTCCCCATGTTTTATAAGGCCTCCGTCACAGCAGTGGATGCAGGAAAGGCTCCCACGTCCATAGGGAGCTGACATTTCCCTCCCAGAGCAAGGGGACCAGGTCAGCCAGGGCTGCCAGAGAGAGAAGGGGATGCCAGAGGAGGAGAGCCCCAAATTCTGAATGTCAACTCAGCAGCAGTCCCTGGCCAATCCCTGAGCTGTGCATGCACAGGCCAGACTGAACCGAGGCTCAAGGGAGATCCAGCGGCCCCCACAGGCACTGCAGGGAGCCTGAGGAGGACTCCTCAGGCCAGCATCCTGGTGGAACACGGTGACAGGTGTTCTTCAGAGGAACAGAGGAGACTGGAAAGCCCTGGGCAGAATAAACTACAATGCAGCACTAGACCCATCTGCATTGATCCTTTTATCTTTTACCTGTTGAGTTCAGATCTTCATTTTTCAGACTATTTATATATTTTCAAAAGCGAAATCCTATATTAGGGTGTCAGGGCAATTTAGACATTACTATCTAAAATGTTTTGTAAGACATTTTTGATATTTAAGGCACTCTGTTTTTTTTTTTTAATTACATATGTCAACACTATTTCCTTGAATTAGAACGTTGTTGTTTGCCAAGAAAAACCAGAATGAAAATGTTGGCTCCATTCACACGGTCTATTAATCTTCCTCCTGTGTTCTGTTTTCAGAATTACTCATCTTTAAAAGAAATCAGGCCTTATCTAAGTTGTCGACATATGTATTTTTCATGTCTAGTGAGATAAGATTTTAACTATTCAATAATTCTCCATAATTAAACACTACAACAGGTCTTATCTCTGGAAGAACTAGTGTAACTAGAAATTTTTCTAATTTTTTTTAACCATCTTAAATTTCAAGTCACCCAGCCGCTGTGTTAATCAATTGCCTTCTTAGATTTCAGCGCATCATGTCTTGAGCCCAAGAAACTCATGTTTTGTTTTGTGTTTTTACTTGGAAATATTTATATCATTTAAGAAAGCAAAGCATCACCAAGCTGAATGATTTAACATTCACACTGACTATTTTGTGGCAGGCACAGCTGAGAAGCTGGAACTCCCGCCCTCTAGCACTGAGCTATTTCACTGTAACGTGTTGCTATTTCTAATGTATATATAAATGCTAAATTAAAGTTATCTTCCCCCCCAAACTCAGAGAATCTTCTGATTTTTGTAGTAAAATAAGTTGAAAATAATAAATTACAGTATTCACTAATGCTCTTTATGTTGCAGATATAGGCAAGGGTAAATGTCTAGAGTCTGGCCATCTATTCTAGACAGGGCATTAGGCCTGACGGAGCAGGCTTTGCATGCTTAAAAGGAAACACAAAATGACTCAAACTTTATCCTTGCTTCTTGTTTATCCTTGTTCCATGGGAACAATCACTCCTATCTTCAGTATTCATTCATCCATTTACAAATGTTTATGGCTCACCCGGGGGGTTTGAAGTGCTACTCTAGACTGCAGGTAAATCAGTGGTTTTCTGCCTCCAATCCAGCTGAATTTGGAGTCATGAGGAGTGTGGTGGCATGGGGGGGGCGATGGGGGGGCGTGGAGAAATGAAGGAAAGGAGGAGAACCAGATATTTTAGGGTTATAGGTCATCTCCTACCAATATTCTAAAAATTAACACATTTTTCCTTATTTGCTTCATTTTAATTGTTAAATTGTCTTGAAACTTTGTTATATGTCTCCCCATTTATGCTCTTCTGTACAGACTCTCAACCTAATGAAAATTACTAAAACCTCTGGTCCATATCCTTGGGTTTAAATGTACCAATGTGATTTTTTATATGGTAGCCCCACTTTCTTATCCAAGGCAAAGAGGTTCCCACCTCTAGTGGATGCCTGAAAGGAAGTCTAAACGTTTCCATATTACCATATGTACAGGCTCCTGTGCACAAATTTCTTTTTCTTCTTCACGATGACATGGATAGCAGATTCATTCTTACTTAGCAAACTTGTTATATAATTTTTTTTACTTTTTCCTTATTAAGCTAAGAACTTTTACCTTTTCACTTAAAAAAAAAATTATGTCTTCTCTTTTGCCATCTCTAAATTGATAGAATCACTAAACTTTCACTTTGAGCCCATTGTTAAATAAAATAGCACCAGAACTGTGATACTGCCACAGTCTGTCTGGTAACAGAGATGGCTGCTAAGTGATGAGCAGCCAGTAGATGGCTACTCAGTGGTGAGAGGAGGCATAGATACAGTCCTGTATCTACAGGATCCACAATAGTGTATCCAGCCTGAACAAAGGGGTGATTCACATTCTGGGTGGGGCACAGTGGGATGGCACAAAATTTCGAGATACTGAAAATGGCATGCAATTGAAAACTTGCAAATTTTTTTATTTCTGGAATTTTCCATAGAATAGTTGCAGACCATGGTTGACCATGGATAACTGAATCTGCAGTCAAAGGAGGGAGACTGTGGCATATACTCTGTAAATTATTCTTGCAATAATTTTCCTTTTCTTGTGTAGTGGGCTGACCTGGGAAAAGTCTAGAAAGTTCTTTGCTTCCTCCTTCTCACTCCCCTTCTTCTTCTGGATTTCCTTTTTATCAGAGGCTACATTGCATGCCTACTGACCCTTTTTTTGTTTAGGATATATGGAGGCATTATTTAATGTCTTAAAATCCCCCTATGCACCCATAAAATAGCAAAATGACTCCAATGTGTAAACAGAGCTACAAATTTATGGTGTAAAGCAAGAAATTCAATATAGAATTTTTAGGCAAAAGCATAAATGCTGCAGTTACCTTTTCCAATCCCCCTAGAAATATTTAGGGGCATGGAATATAGAATTTTCCAGGGACAAGGAAAAGGATTAAAAGCAATCCTGAAAGCTAGAAAGCCCCTCTATTCCTGAGATGCATTTAGGTCTGAGTGTTTTTTCCTCAGGATCTACATTTCAGATGTCCTCTCGTCCAGGTAATGACACACGTGCTAATATTTGCACACCTGTAAAGAAGCTATAAATAATTGTTCAGTTAATACAATCTCATTATAAGTGTGTGGTACTTGAAACTTAAGGCTAGTTACATTTAATGCCACCTTCTGCAGGTAAGAGGCTCAAAGTTTTGCCTCTGCTCAGCCTTGGATACCAACCACTCCACATGCACAGTCTCAGATAAGATCAAAACTCCTCTCCCAGAAATATGCACTTAACAGAGTCTTCCAGAAACCTTCATAACTTGTGCCTCACAGATCCCAGAGGGGTTTTGGTGACTCAGTTGCTTTCTGCTCTAATAGTAAACGCAAGCTTCTGCAACTCCTGGATCACTGACCCCATCTAATGTTAGTATGAAACCACCAACCACGCATCTGATACAGATCTTTCCTCATCACAGTCCTCAGGCTGCAACTCATACTTCCCTTCCCCTCATAAACCCTTTTGTACGTCTCACCTGAGGCTACAGCCGATAACTGATGCTTGTGGATCTGCTTTTCTGAGATTCAGTTGTTTTTCTCCTTATTGGTTAAATATAAATAATCTGGGCAAAATTACTTTAGTGATTTTTTTTTTTTTTTACTACACTTGGCCAAAAGGTCAAGAAGCAATTTAAATGATTTTTTTTTGAAGATTATGCATTTGAGGGAGATTGTTGAGGGTAAAGACGCTTTCATTTCTTATCTGTGATTATAATGGTGAGCACAGTCCAAAGATGCCATGCATTCTTTTCAAAAAGCAAAGAATTGTATTTATCTGACTTTGTAACTTAATGTGACTTTTCAACTAGAACCAAAAAAAAAAGATGAACAAAGTGATCATTCTTGGAATTCTAATTACATGTTGGCCAAAATTCTCCAGCCCAGACAGAGACACCAGGCGCAGAAACAGGCAAAAAACCTCTGTGTGGACACCTTTACACGCACCTTCACTGGGAAGACTGAGTCTGAGAAACAGGAAAGCAGCTTCTGGAAAGTCAGGAGCCATGTGGCCCCTGTGCTGCAGAAGCATGGCCAGGGTACTCACCCAGGCAGCATAACCAACGTCAGAGAGTCCCAAAGCAAATGACTTCAATAACCAAGGAAAAACAAAACTCTTCTGTATTGATGTCTTAATATACAGAAACAGGATATCATTCGAACTGTTGTAACCCAGCCCTCTTTCCCCTGCCCACTCCTGTTCCCAACCCCTCACCTGTTCCCCCCACCCTCTCCAGCCCATTTCCCTCCTCCTCCCTTCTCCCCCCAGAGTCGACTCCAGGAACAAGGCAAGTCCCTCCTCCCCCCAGGGTGGCCGAGAACGTGCTCCCCAGCCACGTTCCCAGGCCCCCTTCTTCCTCCTAGAGTTGCCAAGAACAAGCTTCAGGTTCAAGGAAAAAAGTCCCAAGTTTCACAAAACCTCCAAGTTCTCAGTAGATGAACAATGGTGGAAAACTCACTGAGACTTGATTAATTACTGTTGTATAACCATAACCATTGTGATATAAAATGTATCCATTGTCAACTGAAACTGTGTTAATTATCGTTCCATTGCTGT
>CAUYQV010032251.1:0-26413 GCA_963574575.1 Galagoides demidoff
ATGTTTCTTGCTAATCACTGGTGTATATATACTATGGCATAAGGAATTATCTAAGCTGCCACAAATGCCAAAAAATATCCAAGGGAATTTAGGTTTCAATTTGCTATTACAGTATTGTGGACCGATTTAGTTGTAAAGGTAAAGAAACTGTTTTTGTACCATTAGGCACAGACTATAAATTGCACAATGATTTATTATATGTATTATTAAAACAATTGCATGATGAGTACTTAAATAATTCTAAGGTAAAAATAATTAATGTTTTAAGATTTTAATTAGATTTTAAAGTATCACTTGGCACTGATCCAGAAATGAGATGTACAAGTTTCTTCCTTATCAATCTGTTTCCCCTTGTGTCATCAGAAGATATAGTAAATGATTTTTTCTTTTTTTTTGTGACAGAGTCTCACTATGTTGCCCTGGGTAGAGTGCCGTGGCATCACAGTTCACAGCAAACTTTTGTTAAATGATTTTTAACAAATGGTTGTATTGAAAGAAGTAACCAAAGGGATATTAGGAAGCTGTTAATGCCACAGAAACTTGGAAGGGTGGGGCCCAGATATAGTCCATTATTTCTGTTTAGTGATTTCTGGGGGTTTAAAATTATAAAGCGCCTTTTTCTATTTTCTTAAGTGGATTAAGTTCTTCCAGTTTTTCACCATTGTGTTGAAATGTCCAATCACTGAGGATGCGGTACCCTTGTTACCTGACTACAATGACTCTCATAATCTGAGTAATCATACAGTCTGCCATCCAAACTGCGACTCTCTGGAGAGAAAAATGGGCTGCGATTAATAATTATTCTGGAACTACTAGCATCAACTATGGGACATATAGTCACCCTCTTTATAACCCTTATCTATCCAGGTCTTAATTTCAGACTGGAACCCTGCATCTGGCTCAAAATAAGTTGAGCTTTGAAGCAAATGGATCATATGAGAGCAATGCTCTCCTTCATAGATTAATTAAATGGCAACATTTGAAAGTCTTAAGAAATAAAGCACTTGCATTGAAAGTTTTCTGACACTGGGTTTATTTTTATTTTGAATTTTATTGCACAAGTAAATGTCTATTAAGTTCAGGCGTGCAAAAAGAAAAATCAAGTAAAATTTCCCCATAATTCTATAATTCCAATAACCACATTTTTTTTTGCATAAGCATGTCAATGCATGCATTTATTCACAGTGTCTATAACAAAAAGGCTGTTGAACCAAATCACAAGTTGTTGGGGTGCAGTGATTAGGAGTAGTGGCTACAGAGCCAGCCTGTCCTAAAACCTTTGCCCTCCCAAGTGTGGAAGCAGCCTCGAGTTTGCATTGTGCACAGCCATAGGACAACCTGCTAGGTAGGGATCCCTCTGGGTAGTTTGGTACCTTGGATTATGCTCCCCCTCTTAGCCAGGCAACTCTACGGAGCTCCCACACTGCCCAGCCTCCTCCCTGCACCACATCAGCACACTTTAAGTTTGAAGGCTTACCTCTGTTCACTTTCTTGGAGTGGCCCTGGACACTTCCTCGACTACCCTCTGAAACCTTTACATACATGAGCTAACACAAATACGATGGCCTCAAATTTAAAACCAAGACTGTTGGATAGAAAGATGACGGCTGAAAGGCAGCCTTTCTTGGATGCTTGGATGAAGCGCTAGGAAGCTGAACCATGAACAGCTGTCAATGAGCTGATGGGCAACTGCTGTGTTTCCCAAGACAGAGGAGGTTTGCTTTGGCACTTTTAAGCACCAGTGCACCATTTCTTTCATTGACTGGGATTAATTTACCACTTTGTGATCCAGGAATAGGAGAATAAGAAAGAAGTGTAACACTGATTTTTTTTCTTTTTTTCCTTTCTTTTTAGAGCACATGAGTGGTGACCCAGTGGAAGTGTGGATAGGTCTGAACCAGCTGGATGACAAGGCTGGCTGGCAGTGGTCTGATGGAACTCCACTCAGCTACCTTAACTGGAACCCAGGTACTTACAGCCAGCGTTTCATTTGCCTTAATCATGTGACACTATCCTGTAGCCTTGGGCAGCAGCATTTCCCACATAGATATGACACATTATTCTGAAAGTGATTTATAAACAGCTTTTTTAGCCTGACTGGCTTTCTATAAGGCAAACTTTCCCAAACAAGAGAATAGAGGCCAAGAAGGTAAGTTATTTAACCAAAGTTGCTGGAGCATTTGAATCACAGCCAGGATTCTAGTCAGCTATTTTGAAAATAGCAATAAATGCAAAATATCTATCTCCTTTAAAATAGTAAAATTGGGTCTTTAGTAGACTTTGGGAAATCACTTAATTGTCATGGCTGGACTTAACCGCAAAATCATAGATATAACATAAGGTCTTCTTACAGGATTTACCACAGATACCAAATAGAAAGGCTGTCCCCCCATGCTAAAACGACATTCATTCCAAAATATAGTAAAGGAACTGCTCTTGTTTCTCATTTAAACATACATGTTGTATTTTCAGAGATAAATTTTGGGCCCCTTGTTGAATATCCCTGTGGAACATTTAATTCATTTATGACAAGTGCCTGGAGGAGTCGGGATTGTGAATCCACCTTGCCGTATATATGTAAAAAATACCTAAACCACACTGATCAGGAAATAGTTGGTAAGTGTTTTCATTTGAAGTTGTTCCTGTGGGTTGTTTTACCTGTCCTCGCCATAATTCAAATTCATCTATTTTCTTTTTCATAATAATTTGTAATTTAAATTTAGCTAAGCCTGGTTTGTATTTTTATAAACAGCCTATGGGACTCATGGGACACCCTTAAGTAAACAAAGGAAAAAAATGTGTAACTAGAAAAGTATTTACTATTCCAAAGGCACCATGAATTTAACAAAGGCATTTAGGTTTTTACTAAAAACTGAAACAAAATAACCTGTACATAGCAAACATTTTCTTCCTCTCTTTGTATTCTCACTTTAGAGACACAAGATATGCTTCATTTTCTATTCCAGTTTTGAGTTTTATTTATGGATTGCCTAGAAATTCAACATAAATTAGAAAACAATTTTATGATTATTTTATTGATTTTTCTCTCACACTCTGAATCTCCTTTTAGTAACGCACCCGCCTCTCTGAAATAACATACAAAACTATTATATGGGGGCAGCGCCTCTGGCACAAAGGAGTAGGGCGCCGACCCCATATGCTGTTGAGGTGGCGGGTTCAAACCCAGCCCCAGCCATAAACTGCAATAAATAAATAAATAAATAAAACCCCCTTTTATATGTAATTAATGCTTAAATAATACCTAATTACAATCTAGTTCCGGAAGCAAAATTATTTCTGTTTTTAAGGTCTGTTACCTCTTTTTAGTTTCTGTGGGAATTAATATCTTAGAAAGTAGAGACTAAAAACACAACCATTTTTTAAAAGAATCATTAAAAACAACTCTAGATTTAAAATAATAAACTGAATCATCATTTAAAACATTATGCCTTGTAATTATGTTTTAACTTTTTATTCCTTTAAAATAGCTAAGTATTATAGAATATGGGGGGAGGGTGCAGAGAGAAGACAGAGTTCATTTTTTTATAGGAAGATGTTTTCATTACTTCCAGAATTTGCTGCAGTAGCTACCAGCTATTATGGCCCTTTTCTCTGCCTCTTTTTTTTTCTTTCATCTTCCTTTCTCCCTTCCTTCCTTCTTCATTTTTTCTTTCTTTTTTATGCCATTTTGTGCTCCCTTCTGTCACCTTTTTTTTCTTCTATTTGATTTATTCTTCTGGTCTATTAATTGAGGTCAGAAGACCAGAAATGGGAGTAATTAAGCTAAGCCTGTTTGGATCATTTGCTATTGCTTCTAGTTCAAAAACTCCTTTTGACAATGGAGGCCAGTGACTTCAGATCTGTGGTTCCAACATCCCCAGGTTCCTTGCCTGGCTCTGCCTCTGCTTCAGTCACAGAAGGTCCTCTTAAAAATTCCATATTTGAAAAGGATTCCGTGGTTGTTTCCATATAGGTGGAAAACCATTGAGGTAAATCATTATCTAAATGTTCCAACCTTTTTTCACCATAATTCTAATTGCTCTGAGAGTCCTAGAAGCAATTTTGAAAGTATGTTTTTATGCCTCCAAATAGTTTTGAAGTCATATTTAACTCAGTTCTTAAGGGAGGCACTTAACTGTGGTTATTAAAATAAGGTAAAAATGCTTATCAGGTTAGGGACAAGATTGTGGAAAAGCAAAGCCCAAACTCAGCATGTACACCACCATCTTCCCCTGCAATGCCCACAGTATCATGGCACTAGATTCCGGTAAGTCCAATCCAGAGTTAACATCAACCCAGGGTGGCACCGCAGTCACTCACACTGACCCTCAAATGAAACCTACTTATCATTCCAGCCTTAGAAGAAATGGTCAGAGTTTTAAGTTCTTTCCAGCTGAGGATATATGTCTATTTAACTCAAATGCTATGTATAAGATTCTTATAAATCCCTTTCTATTCCTTAATACTCCTTTTGCAATATAGAAAGATTTCAAAAGTGAGCAGTTCTAACTGTTAATTTTTTTTGAAGTTTTTGGCTGGGGCTGGGCTTGAACCCGCCACCTCCAGTATATGGGGCTGATGCCCTACTCCTTTGAGCCACAGACGCTGCCCTCTAGCTATTAAATTTTATACCTAGCCCTGACTCTCAGTTTTCATGGTATAACTTTTTGTCAAGTCTCTTTATGACTATTTTTTTTTACTTTATGACTATATTTAAAATAAATTATATTGTGCATATTTAAAGTATACAACGTGATCTTATAAGATATACATATATAGTAAAATAGTGATTATTTTACAAATTAGCATATCCGTGATCTCATAGTTACCCATTTATTCTCCTGTGACAAGAGCAGCTATAATCTACTCATAGTGAATACAATTCACCTTTTTTTTGGAGACAGAATCTCACTCAATTGCCCAAACAAGAGTGTAGCAGCATCATCATAACTCATAACAACCTCAGATTCTTGGTCTGAAGCAATCCTCCAGACTCAGCCTCCAGAGTAGCTGGGACTACAGGTACCAACCACAATGCCCAGCTAGTTTTTCTATTTTTAGTAGAGACAGGGTCTCACTCTTGCTCAGGCTGGTCTCAAACTCCTGACCTCAAGAAATCCTCATGTATTGGCCTCCCAGAGTCCTAGGATTACAGACGTGAGCCACTGTATATAATTCACTATTATTAACTAGAGTCTTCATGTACAGTAGATCTTTAGACTTGTTCATTCTATGCATCTGTTACTTTGTATTCTTTAAGTCCCCCCCATTCTTAACCTCTAGTAACCTTTCATCCATTCAGCCATTTTTCTGTCTTTTGATTAAATAATTCAATCCATTTGCATTCAAAGTAATTATTAGTAAGAATTTACTACCACCATTTTGTTAATTGTCTTCTGTTGGTTTTATAGATTCTTTGTTCTTTTCTTCCTTTTTTGTTTACTATTGTGATTTGATTTTTTTAGAGTGCTAAATTGTAAATCCTTTCTCCTTATCATTTATGTATCTACTATAGTTTTTGCTTTGTGATGATTAGGAGACATATATCTTATAGTTACAACAGAATATTTTATACTGGCAACAACTCAATTTGGTTGGACATAAAAACTCTAGACTTTTACTCTGCTCCTCTGACAATTAAAATTTTGATGTCACAATTTATCTTTTTGTTATATCTTAACTTATTGTAGCTATAGTTATTTCTTACCATTTTGATTTTAACTTTTATACTAGATGACTTACAGATCACCAGTATCATATTTAAGTATTCTGAATTTGACTATACATATTCATTCACCTTTACCAGTGAATTTTATACTTTCATATATTTTCATGTTAGTAATTAGCATCCTTTCATTTTTTCTTTAAGAACTCCATTAAGGGCTGGGTACCCATAGGTCAGTGATTAGGATGCTGGCCACATGCACAGGGCTGGTGGGTTTGAACCAGCCCTGTGCATGTGGCCAGTGTCCTAACCACTGAGCTATGGGTGCTCTGGCCTGCTAAACAAATAAACAACAATAACAAAAATAAATAGCTGAGCATTATAGCTACTTGGGAGGCTGAGACAAGAGAATTACTTGAGCCCAAGAGTTTGAGGTTGCTGTGAACTATGACATCACAGGACTCTACAGAGGGTGACCAAGTGAGACTGTCTCAATTTTAAAAAAAAATAGAAGAAAAAACTCCATTAAGTATTTCTTGTAAGGCAGGTCTAGTCATGATGGATTCTCTCCTCTTTTACATATATGGAAAGGCTTTATTTTTCCTTCATTTTCCTTTATTTTTTCTTCATTTCTGAAGAACAGATTTGATGGGTATAGTGTTCTTTGCTGAAAATTTTTTTCTTTTCATTCTGTGAATATATCATCACATTCTCTCCTGGGTTGCAAGCCTGCTGCTGAGAAATTTGCTGATGACCTAATGGGGATTTCTTTATATGTGACTTGACACTTTTATATTGCTGCTTTTAAAACTCTCTGATAATATGATTACAATGTGCCTTGGAGAGGACTTCTTTGGATTAAATTTGTTTGGGGACCTTTAAGTTTCATAGATCCAAACGTTCATATCTTTCCCAAGACTTTGGAAGTTGTCTCCAATTACCTTATTAAATAAGTTTTCTATCCCTTTCTCTGTCTTTTTTCCTTCTGAAGTTCCTATAATTTGAATGTTTGTTTACTTAAGAGTATCCCATAAGTCCCATAGGCTGTCTTTACTTTTTCACTTTTTTTCCCCTCTCACAGGGTAATTTTAAAAGACTAATCTGAGTTCACAGTATCTTTCCTCTGCTTCATCTAATCTCCTATTGAAATTCTCTATTATCGTTTTTACTTCATTCACAGAATTTTTGAGCTCTGTTGTTTCTGGTTGGTTCCATTTAAAGATATCTCTTTGTTGAATTTGTCATTCAGATTATGAACTGTTTTCCTGATTTCATAGAATTATCTTCCTGTTCTCACTTCCCAAGAATAGGGAGTCTTAGCTGAGAGGACTCCTCTTGGTGCTGGGTCTGACATGGCCCCCAAACAGTGCTGCTGGAGTTCAGAACACAGATGCTCAGAGAAATTGAAGAACTAGGGCTGAGGACTTCTGGCACAGGTTCACTCTCAATGACATGAGAGTGCCACAAAATGTTACCCACAAAACTAGGATCTGTGTTTCTTAAGCACATCTCAGAAGCTTCTACCTATAGAGTTGTGACTCTGGCCATTGGTGAACAAAGCACAGCACTGCCCCAGCTCTGAGGAAGGAGTTCTCTGGAAGGTTGACCCCAGAGAACAGGGCACAGCTGTAGTTCAGGAACCAGGGCTTGTCAATGCAAGCTCTGGGGAATGAGGCTTGACCCTGCGATGGTGAGACCCAGCAGCATTTCCGACTCTGTGAGGTCAAGCACAGTGGCACCAAGGACCCAGGAGGGGTGGAGCGTAACTGTAGCTTAGGCCATTGGGAGCAAGGAGCAGTAAAAGGATGATTCTACTCCCTGGGGAGGTATAGTGCTTCAGCAGTTCAGGTTTTAGGGGACTAGTCCAGTTCCAAGGAGGCAGTGTGCTATAGTTGTTTGGCCTGGAATGCAGGTATTCCAGCTCAGCAAATGTTGTTTCACTGGGACAGGGGCTGCTTCATCAGCTCAACCCTGTGAGGCATGGCTGCTCATCTCAGACAAGACACCAATTTCCCATGAGGTGGGATGCTTTGCTCACGTGAAGGGGTGCATGACCGCTTTGAGCAGTAAAGGAACCATTTTCCATAGAGGTGGGGCACCATGTCAGCTCAGGTGCCAGGGTGTGACTGATCTAGGCAGCCAAGGCAGGAATTCCCTGTGAGGTGTGGTATCACTTCAGCTCAGTCACTAGGACGGGACTGCTCTGGGCTTTCAAGGCAGGGATTTCCAGGGAGGCAGGGTGCCACACTAGCACAGGAGGCAGGATACCGCTTCAGCATAGGCGTTAGGCAGCATGACTATTCTGGTTGGCCAAGACATTGTTTTGGGGGGGAGGTGAGCTGATAAGCAAGCCAGCTCATGCTCTGAAAGACAGAGTGCAGCAGCAATGGGGAGAGATTGAAGTTCAGCAGCACTGGGGAGGAGAATGAAGGCCACACAGGGATATTAGGTGCAGTGGCAACAGAGCAGCAAGGATGCAAGAGTGCCATAGCTACTTGCCCCTGGAGCACAGCACACTCCAACAGTGGTTCTTTTTCCAATATGGGGCAGCACAGTAGCCACAGGGGCCACAGTGGGGCAGAGTACATCAGCTCTTTCTCTGGGGGAAGCAAAGCTATGTCAACTTCAGGCAGCCCTCTCAGCTGGACTTAGTGCCTATGAGGACTATAGTTGATCACAGTGATGATGGGAACTTCCAGGGTCTTCTTGCTCACTCTGTCCCCACAGGGGGAAGACCCCCCCCCCACTTTCTGTTCTGAACTGATCTCCACTAGGGGATAGGGTGGCAAAGGAGAAGATTTCTATGTCTTTTGTTGTTTCTGTAACTTCTTGATGCATTCTGGCACTACCTTCATCAAGACGTGGTTGTTTATTCATTGCTCTGGCTGTTCCTGTTGGGGGATGTGTACTAGAAGGTCCTAGGCAGCCACCTTGCTGACATCACTACTATTCTCACTTCTTTATACCTTAGATAGCTCAACTGAAAAAGGTAGTTCTGAGGTACATTTGATCCTGTATCTAGAAGGCTAGACACTCTCAATCCTGAAGATCTAGAATTCTATGACTAAAAAGTCATTTCATATGTTTCTGTTTTTCACATTTTTAAAGGAATAGTATTGATGGCAATTTATATAAAGGACAATAAGCAATTGTCAAAATAATTGTACAAAATGACTTTTTGTTGTTGTTGTTGGTTTAAGAAGAAAAAGATGCTTGGAAATATCATGCTACACACTGTGAGCCTGGGTGGAACCCCTACAATCGTAATTGCTACAAACTTCAGAAGGAAGAAAAGACCTGGAATGAGGCTTTGCGTTCTTGCCAGTCTGATAACAGTACACTAATAGACACCATTTCATTATCAGAGGTGGAGTTTCTTGTAACCCTCCTTGGAGTTGGTGAGTACCAATTACCTTTGGCTGAAGAGGTATAAAATATAATGTAGTAACTGCTTTTACTAGTGGAATTGAAAAGAAATTTAAGCTATTTAAAAATGGTTATTTATGGCACACATTAATTTAAAGTTTCTAAATAATAACTCCTGGACATGGTGCCAGAGAAATCAAGTCGTGAAGATTAATTGGATTAAAATACATGTTTGGAGACTTTGTAACATCTCCATATATATTAGATAATTTTTAATTTTTTTAAGGGAGTAAAGGTTACTTCCTAAAATTCCAAATAAAATCCTAAACCTATAATTTAGCTTTATGACCACTAGATATCAGTAGTGTGTTATGGTCATGTAATCCAGGTACTAAAGGGAATTCCTTAGACAAATAATTGAATTTAAATAATTTTAGCAAGTGAAAATGAATAATTTACTTGGTAAGGTACTTTTCAGGATATGTACCATGTCCAGGAGTTCTAGGTTTCTGAGCTTGCACCCAGTTTCAGTCCATCAGAGCAAATTCGCTCCTCATTATGTCATATATTTAATGTAGAATTCTGCTGAAAAACAATGAAAATTGCTGCCTTGAACAAAACAAAACAAAAATCCCCAGTCTCTACTTTGATGACCTTTTTAACGTTAAGTTTTAGTTTAGAGTGAAAACACAAATCCTCCTCTGTCATTTTTTGTAATCCTTTGCATTTGGGATTAAACAAATCCTGTGGGTGTTTAATATCAACAAGGGCACATGCACATCTCTCTCGGCTACATGGGGCCTTTCATGCCACTGAGGCTGTCAAGCTTTAGTTACTTTTCCAGTAACCCAACCCCATTACTCCTGTAAGAGCTTCTGCTCCTTCTTTCTCATGGAAAAAAGAAAGAAGGCAAGAAAAAAATGTATCTTCAAGCTAGACTATCATTAAAAGTTTTTTGAAATATGCCTTTTTCCTAATCTAATAGTCCTTATTTTTCCTTCCTCTAGGTAGAGAAAAACCAAACTTTTCAGATATACTTTATATACCATGGCAGAAACCAGAGTCCTGAGAGTATGACTTGCTCAGGCTTTGTCCTTCCATTGTCTGAGCTCATATTCTGCCTCACTTATAAGGCCTCTCTTTAGCAGATCTGGACATTATGGGGGTGTCTTAGTCTATCTTCTGTTGTTCATAAAAGAATAACTAAGAGTGAATAATTTATTTTTTTTTAAAGAAATTTATTTCTTACAGTTATGAAGTCTGGGAGGTTTAACATCAAGGTGCCTCATCTGGTGAGAGCCTTCTTGCTGGTGTGGCCTCTCTTCAGGTTCCTGAAGTGGCACAGGGTATCATGGGCAGGGGGTACTGAACATGCCAGCTCAGGTCTCTCTTCTTTGTTTAATTTCAGATTAATGGGAGGGTACAAATGATTTCTTTTTCTTCTCATAAAATTATTATCCCATGATAACCCATTAATCCATGAATGAATTAATCCATCATGAAGGCACAGCCATGTCCCCTCATGACCTAATCACCACGTAAAGGCCCTACCTCTCAATACTGCTACGTTGGAATTAACTTTTAACATTAGTTTTAGAGAGGGGAAAACATTCAAACCAAAGGAGGGCGAAGGGGGAAAGATGTAAACAAGTATTTTATACCAAGACTTAAACAGATTTCATCACATGAGGAGACAAAGGAAGAAATCACATGCAAAGTGGTATATTTTGGTAATATACCCCGTGTGTTATCTCCTTTGCAAATAATAGTCTTAAGAGCAACTTGCATTTATTTCTTACAGAAAATGCATCAGAAACATGGATTGGTTTGAGCAGCAATAAAATTCCAGTTTCTTTTGAATGGTCTAATGGCTCTTCAGTCATCTTCACCAATTGGAACACCCATGAGCCACACATTTTTCCAAATAGAAGCCAGCTATGTGTCTCAGCAGAACATTCTGTGAGTTGACTCCCTTGTTCAAAGCTCACTTTACAGAACTAGTATCAAGGACCACCTATGTCGGGGACCTGGACTGGGGCAGAGACCAAGACAGGCACAGTCGCTCCTGCTCATGGAGCTTCCACGCTATTAGGCAGTGAGCAAGCACACCTGCAGAAAACATGGTAATTATGGTGTGACAATTGCTCTGAGGAAATAGGTGACATGATGGTGAGAAGCTTGGGTGGGGACAGCTCAGACAGGACAGTCAGAGAAAGATGCTTTGAAAAGGTGACATTTAACCCCGGACTTTAGAAAATTACATCTTGAAGATCAGGGAGAAGAACACTGCAAGCACAGCAAGCAGAGGGCAGCACGTGCAAAGGCCCAGAGGCTAAGCCTTGCCCTGTATAATGATCACAAAGGAGACCAGTGGTGAGGAGGAAGTAGGAGCCAGGCAGCAGAAAGGCAAAAATTCCAGGCTTATAGACCACAGAATGGAGCCACGCAAGTGCTGCATAGGAAGAGGGGCAGGATCTGATTGATGTTTTCAAAAACTAACCATGGCTGCTATAAAGAGAATGGACAGAAGAGGGATAAAATGAAGGAGAAAGACCAGTTTGGTGGCTATGCCTCGGTTGAATTAGGGTAGTGACTATGAAGAGAAGTGGACAGGTTCAAGGATAATGTGGAGAACAACACTTGGGGCTAAATTAGATGTGAGGCTGAGAGAGAAGCAGGTTTCTTGCTTAAGCAGCTACCATTTTGGTGGATGGTGGTGCTGTGAGGATGAAGGAAAGAACAGAGAATGGAAGATTACTCTGGAAAGTGATTGTTTTTAAGCCCCCATTATCTTATTACTAGAACATGTGAACATAAAAGCCTCTAAATGTTACATGTAACCTCTTTGAAAATTGTAAAGCAATGGCAAAATCTTGCTCTTTTTCTCACGTGAATGGAAAGGTCCCAGCGGCCCAAACATCACGCTTATCCCTGTGTTCTAGTCTCTCATTCATCTAAAGCACCTGATTATACAGAATTAGCTTAATCCTGGGCCATTTGAACCTTTTATTATATGTCTAAAGCAGACTTAATCTCTTTGATCAGATGGCTATTGAATGTACTGGCTGAGTGTGAGGAGGTTGTTGGGACTAGGTGGGCGTCCTCATTCTTTCTAACCACCAGAATCCTATGTCAGATTCCTGCAAAAAGCAGTTTCTTAAATGTTACTGAGGTTGCTTGACAAAGTAATTGTGCCAATCAAACATAGAAAATTTCTAAGCACTTCACTTTATGACACATTTCATCTCATAAGGCAAGAGATGCTCCAAGTGCAGGTATAATATAGGTGCCCATGCAGTGTCTCTGAATCATGGAGGAGGGACAAAGAGTGACCTCTCTACATGTTTGCTTTGGGCCTAGACCTGACGAAATCCATCATAGTTTATTCCACAGTATCTGATGCTTTATCTGTACATTCACTGGTGTTAATATAATTAAGATACCTTCGTTTCTACTGACAAACGTAGATATTTCATTTAGTGTCTTTACAGAGCAAGAGCTAACATTTGGACAGGGGTTATTTTTAAGAGAGTGAGAATAGGAATTGATATTATTGGATGTGTCAGGACAGTGTGGCTGTAAGTGTGATATTTTATGGCCCCTTTTTTTGGCAACTCAGTAGCTCCTTAAATAGTAGATGTATAAAAATTAACATTTATTTCCATGAAGTAGAACTCAGTATGAATATAATTATTATAATGAACAAGTTACCTAATCATGGCTGACACGTAAATTTGAATGTGAGATCCGAGGAAGCTATTTATTCACCCATCCAGCAGTTATTAAGCAACTACAGTATGCCTGACATTGTTCTGTAACTGGGTGGTTTGCTGGAAGATTCCATGGAGTAGTGGTGCAGTGTTTCTCTTACAGATGAAGATGTTAGCCCCAGCATAGTCTTTTCCTGAGGGCTCCATATTTCCCTAAAAGTCTGGATGCCTGAATTCCACTTGGAATTTGAATTGTGTAGTTTTAGCCTAAGGTTCTTCTGATTTGTGTTGTAAAACATCCTTTGGGAAGATAAAATTTTAATCTGTTAGTAGTTATTATCATTATTAATGAAGACTCTGACAGGAACCTTTGGTAGACCTTTGTGAAGACACAAAGGTATCTGCCTGTCTGACAGAGAAGAAGTGGGGTGGTCTGGGCAGAATCAGCAGTGGAAGGAGACACTGGAAGATACATGTGAACTTCACCTGCACAAATATGGTGTCGGATGATTCACGGCAGCTCTCAGGCACTTCCCCTGTTCTAGGTTTAATACATGAAAGCAGCAAAACATTCAGCTTAACACTTAGAAGGGGCTGAGAGAAGCCATAGCACTCTCACATGGTCAGGAGAATGCCTTCATCCAAGTGGTTCTCAAAGTGTGGCCCCTGGACCAGCATCAGCGTCACCTGAAAACTTGTTAGAAATGCAAATTCTTGGGTCCCACTGACCTACTGAATGAGACACTCGTCACGGCACCCGGTCATCTGTGTTTCAGGCCCCCTCTGGGAACACTGAAGATTGAGCAGCACAGCTCTATCCTGTCTTTTTAAAGAAAAATTGAGAAGAGCTTAATGGGAGACCAGGCTGCCCTTGGTATCAATCCAAGCTCCAGCTTTTACTGACCATAGGACCACATGCAAAATGTTAAACCTAACCCCACAGACGCATTGAGATAAGATGCCAAAGTCACCCTACCCTAAGCCCGGCACATGACAGCAATCAAGAAACACAAGTAGTTGTTTCTGCTCACCCAGAGTTTGGGACTGCGCCCCTTGAAAATCATGCCTGGGAGGGAGAGACCTCCCACCATTGAGAGAGTCTCAGCCCTGTCTGTGATGAGGCAGGGGCCTGCCTGAAACATGACCCCAGGCAGAAACATTTGATACTAATCATATTTGTGTTCATAATATTTGGTGTTGTCCTTCAACATCAACACAGAGTGAATTCTTGCAACATTTTTCCCCTTAGGAGGGACGCTGGAAAGTTAAAAATTGTGAAGAAACACTTTTTTACATTTGTGAAAAAACAGGCCATGTCCCTTCTGACGCTGAAACAGGATGTCAAGAGGTAAGTGCTGTTAAACATTGTGATTTCGGTCCAGGGACTTCAGAACTGGGATAATATAAATGCCATCAATTTGAAGTGAGTGTGTGTGTCCCTCTCTCTGACCCTCTCTCCCTTCTTTCCTTCCCTGTTCCTTTTTTATTTCCTAGAACAGTCTTGCTGTCTTCTTTGACCTAAGACTACTTTTCTTTTGAGATAGAAAACTAAGTAGTCCTGATACATCATCTCTACAATGACTGTCCTGTGCTGCCCAGTCTCATACCCGGTTTTCTTGGTTTTGAAGTGGGCTGTCAAAGCTACTGTGCTCCTTTGAACCAGAGTGAACTTCTGCACCCAGGGTCTTGCCTCCTTTCACCTTTCTCAGACTTCAGTATTTGAGTAGAATATAATGATGGAGAGAAGTGCATGTCTGTGGTATATTTATGATTTGAAAAGGGGATAATAAAGGTTCTTTAATTTAGTATTTTAAGTAAAAAACTATCTTAGATATTTTAAGTAATAAAAAAAACTTGATGCTTTAAAATTAAAAGGTAGAAAATTAGGTTTAATTTTTTTTAACATATTCAATATCCTGCAGTAAATTTGCATGAAATCTACACTCTACCTATCAGTGTCCTAGGCACGTGTATTCACATGCACACATCTCCTCTCTCTCTCCCTTCCCTCTCTTTCTCTCTCTCTCTCTCTCTCTTTCTCACTATATGAATCTAAAAATATTCCCAGAACTGATTTTTATGCAACTCTAATTATTTTCTCTTTGAATCCTATTTTTTTATGCCCCCCCACTAGACCCTCTCTCCAGAAATTGCATTTTATTTATTAATCAATGTGTGGACATGTGAACCACTCTTCACACTCAAGTTAGATAACACACGTGCCATAGCTGACATGTTGCCATTTTATCTAATGATTATAATTTCTGAATTACTTACAGCTGATCACTGACTGTTCTCTAATCAGAAATATTGGGGGGAAATTGGTCTTGTCGTGGCTTTCAAGGGAACTCAACTTGTTCTGTTTTTGTTGACAGGAAAATTAACTTCCTTCACAAGATAAACAGAATTGATTTTCTACCCAAACTTTTGTTTGCTCTTCCCTTCTCCAGCCAGCATTACCAGTATTTAAAGATTCTGAATTCAAAGCCAATTCTCTCACTTTATGGGGAAATTCCCATCAGTTTGATTGTGCCTCAGTTGTGACTATGGTTTTGAACTGGTTCTTTCTTTTAGACGGTTGCGTCTATGTAATTCTCTAAACAGTTGGCGCTGACAAAATCAACTTGTGGTAATAGCCTGGATAATTTCAAAGCAAAAAAAAAGTGATTTATTTATTCCTTCTGAGCCACTGCTTTGAAATCAGACTATATGAGCAATTGTTACAGTGTTGTCATCATCATTTTTCATTTAAAAATGAAATTACATCTAGAACACAAAGGGTTAACTGATATAATCAATTTTCATTCCCACTTTCATTGTATGGACAAAGGCTTGGAGGAAGAAGTCTGTTTTTTTCATTATTCTATCACATATCTTTTTTTTCTCCCTCCCTTTTCTTAAGCCTGTAGAGTTCTGAGATTTCTTTGTTTTGCGAAGCAGCTTATAATCTAAAAACTAGTAATGAGAAAGAAATACATTGTCAGAAAGGTCAGATTGTCAGCCTCCCTCCTCCTGTCCCTTCAAGCACAAAAGCAGTCTAACCTCCCTGCCCTGTCCCCAAGCGATCCAGGGAAGAGCTGTGTGGAGCTGTCAGTGACACTGAGATGGAAAGCCGGGGAGTTCAGAGCAGATCCTGGACAGCGGCTGTGGCAGCTCCGGTGATCCACGCCTTATTTCATGATAGGTTTTAAACTAAAATAACTGATTTCTAAATTAAGGTTTTCTTCAACTTACTGTAAGACCAAGACCTTTTTCAAGAACTGTACTAAAAATCATTTTATGTCTGATCAAAAGCTGGCAAGTATTGGCATGGCATAAAATGAAGAGTATTTTAAAACTGGTGAATAAGTAAAAATAGATATAAGTGATATGACTTTATAATATTGGGGAAAAGAGAACTAAAATAACTCAGTTGAAATACAGAAGACTAATGAATGTGTGCCTTCTGTACTGTCCAACTTTAAAGCCCTTCTTTGCTCCCAGGGCTAAGCCACAGAGCCACGTACTCGTCATTTTTGTCTGAGTACCAAAGCTTGCTTTCTTCCTCTCTAAAAGGCCAGCTAGTTAATTTAGGAATAATCTTTACACATGCACATACATATATAAATAGGCCATTTTCTGCTTGAAAGTATCACGATCCAATGAAGATCTTCCTGGGTTGCAACAGAGTTGGTTTCCAGGCCCACCTGATCCACTAGTTTGTGCCTTAACCTAAGTCCCTAACCTCGGTGAATCCCAATGGGATAATATGAAATCATTGATTCAAAATTTTTAGGTTTTAACATTTTCAAGAAAATTGAAAAAAATCTACAATGTAATCTAGATACAAATAGTGCACACAGGTCCTCTTTGCTCAGAGTGAGCCCCATATCAGTTCTCAGATCTCTGTCTGCACTGTCTCACTTTGGTTCTTAAAACAGCACCAGGGATAATATTATTATCACAGTTTCATAGGTGAGAAAACTAAGAGACCAAACAAAGTCACCTATAAGGTAAAACCAGGGCATTCAAACTCATGCATTCTGACTTCAGACGTGACACTTAATTTTTACCCTCTGTATGGGGGGGCGGGGGCGTGGAAGAGAGAAAGAGAGAGAGAGAGAAAGAATATCTATCAGTCTTGATCGGGGCCCCTTTATTTGCCTTTGATGTTTTGGGTTTTTATTTAATAAACATTTTTAGGTTTTAAGATAACTAATTAAATAAATATAGAAATGGCTGTAGCTAATGGCATTATCAGGGTACAATAAATACAAATATATCAAGACCAAAGTTCAAGGAGTTTTGAGTGAGTCAGAGAAAAAAGTTATGTAAGTGGCAAATGTGTGAGTGTGTGTGCACACGAACGTAAAAAGGATCCCTTGGTATTTAATGACATCAGATTATGTCTTTAATTTCCCTTCTCTTGTTTTAAGGGATGGGAGAGACATGGCAGATTCTGTTACAAAATTGACACAGTCCTTCGAAGCTTTGACCACGCTTCCAGTGGTTACTACTGTCCTCCCGCACTTGTAACCATTGCAAACAGGTAAATCAAAATTTGCTAACAGAAACATGTTATGCTTTGATGCGAGGACTCTTGGAATGCTAAAAATGTCGCTACAACTATAACTTGTCAAAATCTAAAGCATGCTGTATATTGGAGTAGTAGTAGATTATTTAAATTATTTGAGATGAATTTAAATTATACTATGTTATTTATAAATTGATTACTGACTAGCAAATAATAAAATCTAAGGCAACTTCTACTTTGCATAAAGGTTTAGTAATTAGCTTTGCTGATTATATTTGGTTGTTTTTGAGGTTTAGTTTCTAACGGCTTGTAATAAAAAAATGTTATTTAAAAATTAAGTATTTTTAAAATATGATGTATGTGAGTTGCATAGTTTCACTCTCTCTTTTTAAACAGAATAGGAACTCTAAATAAAACGTGGAGGATGTTCAGATGCTTCACTGTTACTTGTTGGGTCACTTCTGTTTAGATCAAGACTTCTCTGTGCGTACATGTCAACTGATGCTGACCCACAGACTGTGCCCTTTCTTGCATCCCATACCATTTCCAGCATGCTACAGACATGGAGTACTTGTAGGATATAAAAGTACCAACAGCAAAGGTGATCTCATGACAGGGGGACAGTGAGGGCCGGGAGACCACGTCCTCCCTACTGAAGACAGAAGCAGGGTGGAACTCTTCAGTGGCTTCACAGAAACTATACCTGCAGAGCAAGTATATACTTGCTTTTTTGCCTGGGCCACTAAAATGTCCATCAAATACCAGAAAATGGGACAGCTGGTGCTATGGTTTCATCTAGAGACCCTTCACATGTGCACCTAATTTGTAGAGGAATTCTTATATGCTTTCCCCCTCTTGTCCTATTGGGAGTTAGCATTCAAAGCCTTCCTCCACTTACCTGCTTAGGCTCCTCTATTCCTTCCCATCACCACCTTCCCTCCAGACCGCACACAGAAATGCACCCACATGTGCACACACAGAGAGAAAGAGATTGATGTCATGTGACACGCTAAATCACCTGATGAAACATTTTATGCTCAGGAGACCCTCCCTTTGGGATGTAGAATTATCTTTGATGTATGTATCTCAGGGTTGTTTTCAGGCCTACCTTTCCCCTTCCCAGGTATAGCTACCAGGCAGAAGGAAGCCTATATTAACTTGCTAACCCACCCAAAAGTTCCAAGAGCACCATGGGTTGGAATTCTCCCCATCAGTGAGTCAACTATTGGACTTTACAGGAGCCTGACCAATGAAGCTATACCCTTTTGCTAATTATAATTTAATTATGTTTTTCATTGAGAAAATAAGCCTAGTTGTTTGATCTTTTTTTATGTCTTATTCTTTCTTTTCTTTTTTTTTTATTTAATATTTTTTGAGTGCCTGTCACATACTGTGGCTCTGTGTTAATACCTTTTCATGTTACCTGCCCACACAAAAAAATTAATAGCCAAGAGTTTATTAAGAAATTATTTCTGGAATACCGATTTTGTGAGCAGCATCACATTAAACATTGACATGCTATACAAAAGAAATGAAAGGGATGGTATAGTTAGTTGTCCAGTGCCTTTTGCAGCCCAGAAGCAAAAAAGATAGAATGTAGATGCATGAAATGAGGGAAGAAGGTACAATAATATAATAAATGGATGAACTTAAAGTAACATTGTAGAGAGTTCTTAGCACCAAAATGACCCAAACTAAGGCAGAAATCTCTTAGAACAAATATTTCCTATTTTACAACTGTCTTAGGGACCTAACACAAGTGATGGAACATGTCTGGACAAAAATCTGTTTCATTTCCCCCAAAACTGAATACAGGACTATGTTTAGTTTTCATATTTTCTTTGTAAACTATATTTAGTAGCCAACACTCATGTCAGGTCCAATTCCATAGCAAAAATATGGCCTAGCTAAGTTTGTTTTTAACCCAATCTCTGCCCCCCTAAGCCCATCCTGGTTGCCCGTGCTCCATGGGCAGGGACCAAGTCCTACAGGACTACACAGGAGCAGGAGTGAGGCACCTTCCAAGTCAGTTAATGTATCTAATGTATACTCCACACCCCAAGCAGTGACTCCAACATGGGGCTTGCAAGCTGAGGAAAGGAAGTGCCCCATGCTCTTAATTTCTCATCATTCAGACCCCAACAGTGAAGAAACAAGGGTCTACACTGTCCTGCTCTTTGAGTGACAACCCCTATTGGAATATTCTCCAAAAGCATCTTTTGTCTGAGAAGGTTGGGCAGCAGAAAACATGTCCCCTCAGATCCAGAAGGGTCCACTCGCAGCCTTGGTAATCTTTTTCCCTTCATTACTGATTTCCTGTTGGAGGTAAGACACTCCTGTCACTCTTCAGTACCCAAGCCTGGAGCAGCTAATTGATTTTCCACTCTTCTGCACAATGGAGTGACAGGTTTGATGGGCACAATTAGAACCACCTGCTGCAAATTACTTATTTCTTTTGTTATCGGGCAACTGCTCCTGGTCTAGGACTTTTAACCCTCTGTGGAATAGAGAAGGGAAGAAAAACAGATCCATACTGCTGAATGACAAACTTTCCCTTACTTGCCAATGATTATAAAACTTTTTCCATAAGTATTTTAGGATGAATTTCTCTATTTCTGCAAAAATTATCACAGGAATTTGGATAGGGGTACGTTGAATGTATAGATCACTTTGGGTATTATGGACGCCTTAACAATACTAAGTGTTCCCAAGCCATGAACACGGGATGTCTCTCCATTTTTTTTATGACTTCTTTAATTTCATTCAGCAATGTTTTGCAGTTTTCAGTGTACAAGTCTTTTGTTTTGTTGGTTAAATTTGTTCCTAGATATCTTATTCTTTCTAGTGCTATTGTAAGTGGAATTATTTTCTCAGTTTCCTTTTCAGATTGTTCATTGTTGGTGTAGAGAAACACAACTGATTTACCTGTGTTGCTTTTATACCCTGCAACTTTGCTGAATTTATTTATTAGTTCTAACAGGGATTTTACTCTAGTGTGTGGAAGGCAGTTAACTTTCTTCTTAAAAAACACATTTTAGGTATTCTCTTTAAATTTATACCATGAAAATATTCTTATTGGTACAAATTCAAGTAAACCAGAAGAACATAGACTAAAAAAATGAAAGTGCCCCTCACCTCTGTCCCTTTCTCCTTTCAACCAATCTGCCTCCCCACCCCAAAGGTAGCCACCACTAACTGTTTGGAACTGGCTCTTCAAGTTTATCTCTTGTATCTATATTAAATATATTTTCTGAGTCTATATTTCTTTTCCAATCTTTTTCAAGAAACAACATCCAAAAACTTAGTTCTAGTTCTTGAGGAATCCACCAGAAACTTGTGACAATGATGGTCATGGCGTGCATCTCCTATTTTAGAACTACCGATATTCTATTTCAATTCTTTATTTACAAGAAAGAGGAAGAAATTAATCATTTTTATATTAATTCAGCAACATAGTCAGTTATTTGAAAATAACATCAAAAATTTTAACTATCAGGTTATTGGGAGAAATTCAATTATAGCTACTCAGTTCAAAGCTGGGTCCTTTGTGTACTATTTTTTCTAGTTGAAATAACTCTCAAGTCAAGATATTTTCATGCGTTTCTTCAATTAGTTGCTTTAGATAATAAAAACCACCATCATTATAGTACTATTGTCTGCTAAAACTGTGTTGGTCACAGACAAGAAAAAATGTTTTTTAGGTGGTGCCTGTAGCTCAGTGGGTACACCAAGGCTAGTGGGTTCGAACCTGGCCCAGGTCAGCTAAAACAAAAATGACAACTGCAACAACAACAAAGAAAAATAGCCAGGCATTGTGGCAGGCACCTGTAGTCCCAGTTACTTGGGAGGCTGAGCCTAAAGAATTGCTTAAGCCCAAGAGTTTGAGGTTGCTGTGAGCTGCGATGCCAAAGCACTCTACCCAGGGCAACAGCTTGAGACTCTATCTCAAAAAAAAGTTGTTTTTTTTTTTAGTACATATGTCGCTAGCTAAACTGATAAAGACATGTAATGTTCAATTAGTGCTAAATATAAAATAGCTCTTTTTAAAACGCACATTTTTCAAAATGCGAAGTTATTCTGAAATAAAAAAATTGTCAACACATGCTAAAAACATATTGCTATGTTTAAATTGCATTTTTTAGTTAAAATTTACTATTGAGTGCCATGAGCAAGATTTTTTTGTCAAACTGATGAAAGCCCAAGATATATTTTTCTTATTTACACTTGAAAACACACTCTGGATTTCTTAACTTTTTTAAGAAGTTGATTTCTTTCTCATACTAAGAATCATTCCCTTATAAAGTTTGATTTTCTAAATATGTACACTTAAGCAAATGTTTTATCATTTGTTTTCTTAAGAAATAACAAACGGTGGCCAGGCACAATGGCTTATGGCTATAATCCTCACACACTGGGAGGCTGAGGCTGGCACATAGCTTAAGCTCAGGAGTTCAAGACCAGCCTGGGCAAGAGTGGGACCCTGTCTCTACTACAAATAGAAAAACTAGCCAGGTTTTGTGGCATACACCTGTAGTCCCAGCCCCTCAGGAGGCTCAGGCAAGAGGATCACTTTAGCCCAAGCGTTTGAGGTTGCTGTGAGCTATGATGACACAATAGCACTCAACACCAGGGTAATAGAGAGAGACTATGTCTCAAAAAATAATAATAATTAATTAATTAATTTAATTTTTAAAATAACAAACTACTCTTACTTTGTTGAATTCCTTGGAGGTAACATGCTATTCTGGCCCATATAAGAACATGCACATAGGATTATTTTTGCTTCCTTAAATCATAACAACAACAAAAAGGCCGGATATTTTAAAACTCTGGAATGTCCTCTTATGAATAATTCTAAAACACAGGGCCAGAGAAGACTTCGAAAGGTCATCTGCTCTATTACTGTAAGCCAGAGTTTTCATAACCCTCTGAGCATGTGAAAACAAATAGAGACTAGTAAAGAATATAAAATGTACTCTTGTTCTTTTACCAGCTAAAAACAGACACTCAAGAGATTCCAGACTTAATTTTCTTAGCATATATGGTTTAGAAGAAAGACATGTTTGTGGAAATTCTTTACTAACAGTGCCATCTTCTAAATCAACCAAGAAAACTAGACTCCTGTTTTGATTTGAAGGTTTTAGGATTTAATGCGTGAGTGTTATTCAGTCTTACATGCAGCTACTTAAAAGGTATAGTTGCCGATTTCAAAAGCGGGTTTCTATCACTTTAAGCCTGATAAATGGAGATGAAATACCATACTGGTGGAGTGAACAAATCTGCCGCCAACAGGGAACAAAAGGAAAATGTTGTCATGAGTAGTAATACCCAAAGCCAAGTATACAGACATCATTTCCCTGCCTTGTCTGATAAATGCCATAATAGAAGCTAATGGAAGAACCAGCCACACCCCCTGGGTGCAGAACCAGCTAGGAAATAGAGGTATCTTGCTGGCCTCTGACACAGCAATTTCAGGACTAGGTGGGATGATACCGTGCTACTCTGCCTCACAGGGGATCACATGTGATTAGAGCATGAACCAGCAGAAGTGTGAGGAAAGCTACACCCTCATGCAGGCAATATTTAGTCTTACGCACCTTCCTTTTGAAGTGCATTTATGTAAAGTTCTGCCGGTGCGATATGGCTAGAAAAGAACTTTCCTAATTTCAAACACAAACTAGGTAGGCCATTAGCAGAGTATCTGCAGAAAATGTTTACTAAGATGTGATGAAAATCCATGTGCTCTGCAAAGGTAAGTTCCATGGGTGCCTAAGATGACTTGACACGGCTAATGACGTCCACAAGGCATTTAAAAATTGTGCTTCTTTTTGTTCTTTTCTCTTTTCCTCCCCTATTTTCCTTTTGAAACTCCTCCATTCTTAATTCTCATTGCTTTTGCTCCCCTCAGCAAGTTAAGGATGCGTGGTAATAAAAAAAAATTCAAAACTTGATGAAAAGGTCTAATTTGCTTTCTCCTTAAGTTTCTTGGGTAATGACATCAGGCCTTTCCTGTCCTATTTACTCACAGGTCTGGCCAGAAGTTAGCACTGTTTGAAATGTGTTTCTCCCAACTTTGGGTGTCTGAAAATAGCTTTCTCCAAATAGTTTCAAACTTAGCTTCCAAGTTCAAGGCTAGTTAAACTTTAATGCCTACATTTTTCTTAGCACATGTGCACATGGAAGCATAAGTACAAGTTTTCTTGTACTAGATTCTGTTTTTGATGCACCCAGACTGGGAAGGGAGCGCTGCCACCAATCACCCAACACTAATTCATTCAGCTTTGGGGGAAATATGTATATTAGTGGGTGCACTGCCTTGGAATGACTCTTAGGCGTGTAAATTTATCTTCAGTAAAAATGCAATTGAACATGTTTGAATAAGCCAAGGCCTACCTGGACCTCTGAACATACTTATCTGGGAGACACAGAATTGCTACCCTGTTCCTTCTCCCCAAGCAGGTGTGATGGTCGGGGGGGAGGGGGGGGCAGTGCACGTGAACTCTGCTGGTAGATGTTCATTCAGAAAAGTGTGATATCCTTCCTTCTCTCTCCTGCCAGTGCCCACTCCTGCACATGAGGGCACAGCAGTGATATCTGCCCTAATTACAAAATAGGCCACATCTTACTACAAGAAATGTATTGCTGACTATGTCAACTTTTCCACCCAGGACTCTATTTATTCCCTGAAAGAATTAAGCCTCATCTATAAGAGTTAAATTTTCCTCTGTCGTATTTCTGGGAATTGCACTGACATTTGGCATTTATTAGCAATGCTCAGGGTCTTCAGATATTTCTCTACTCTGTGTTCTAAAGAATTAATGAGAAAAGCTTGCTCTGCAGCCATTTTGTGCACTTCATTATGTTTTAATGACATTTTTTTATTGCCCAGAAACTTAATATAACCACTTCCTTTTTTCCTTTTTAAGGTTTGAACAGGCTTTTATTACCAGTTTGATCAGTGGTGTGGTGAAAATGAAGGACAGTTATTTTTGGATAGCTCTTCAAGACCAAAATGATACAGGAGAGTACACATGGAAGACAGCAGGGCAGACGTCGGAGCAGGTGCGGTACACGCACTGGAACGCGCGCCAGCCCAGTGAGTAGCGCGCGGCGTGCCCCACTCCCCCTCACTGCTTGCTCCTGTTTCTTCGCCTCAGATTCCTTTACTCCTTGGCCCACCTCCTTCCATTCTTTCTTAATGTTTTCTTAATGCCATTTCAACTCAGATGATCACCACGGGTTCATAGGGGGTGATTTGTGGCTCGTCATTTTAAATAATCTACATGAGTTATTTGACACGGTCAAGGTATAATTCATTGTTCAAAACCCCGTTTGCCTTTATTAGCATACAGTCCATCTTATCCCTCCTAACGTTTTTCTCCCCACTCCCCTTTATTGTCCCCAAATCTCAGGGGCTCACTCAGTTCAGAATGGTCAGTGATACTTCAAAGCATAGTGGATGGGCACATGTGGGCACTTCTGATCAGTTCACAGTCACTGCCACCGGACTTTACTGCAGAATGTGGACCCATTTCTGAGACAGCATTCTTGTTGATCTGCCGTTGCTGTGGACACCTCGGGTACCTGAGCCAGGTCCCAGAGTTAACAGCTCTGCTCGTTCATCCTCACGTGCTTAGCTCTGGGTTCCAAAGCGTGAAAATGTTCCAGGTTGTCTAGAAGCAGAGAAGCTAATGGCTTCCGCGGCAACCCACACAAGAGCCATTCTCTGCGGAACAAGCTGTAGGTCCTGTGCTCCGCTGAGGCCAACAGACCAGACCTCACACTCCCCTGCACCTCAGGGTGAATTCCTGTTTGAATACCTTAGTCCGTTTCTTGCTTACTGATATCAGATCTCGATAGGGGTTGTGTCAAAAGACAACAGGCAGTAGGTCACCTCCAAGTTTATATCCAAGGAAATGGGTTAGGGCCTCAGGCTCTTCCCTCCCAGGTCCTGCAGGGAGGTCTGTCTAATTTATGGCCCATAGGCCACAGGCTGACGTTGTGAAGACTTTTTTGTTTATCTGTGTTATCAGATATCACAGTAAGTGTGCGTGGAGCTCATATTTTTGCTAACCAGCTTCCCTTAGTGTTGGTGTATTTACTGTGTGGCCTAAGACAACTAATGCGTGGCAGAGGGAAAAAAAGGTTAGACAACCCTGTAGGGTCCTTGTACAAATTGATCTGTCATGTCCTCCAGCTGTCCTCTACCAAGTAAAGGAAGAGTGTTTGCCAAGCACAGAGGGAGGGATATCTAGTGGCCTCACGATAAAATATAAAAGAGGCCGTATGAGTCTTTGTTCTTATAATTATAGAAGCCCAATTCAAGGTGGTGTGCTAATTCCAGCACTAGGCAACAGTTGGCAACACATGAACTGGTTTTTAAAACTAAACAATTGAGTCATGAATATGGTCTCACTATAGATAATGACCAACATCCCGTTTGTCCAGAACAGTTCCAATTTATGTCCATTGTCTCAGAGTAGATATGTTTACTCTAAATTTTACTGGTTTAGATGATAAATCATATAGATTCTCTAATTATAGAGAAGCATACTACATAAAATGTGGAAGTCCTGCCTTGCCTCCTTCTCTTCACCTCCCCAACATTCACATTCTTCCCTTCTCAGAAATAACCACTGTGAGCTGTTGGGTGTGATCTTGCTGGTCTGTGCATTTACAGACATACATGCATATGTGATTTAAAATGGAAACGGGGTTGCATGTCTCTGTTATTTACTTTTTTCACTTAATCTATCTTGGAGAACTTTCCATACTAGTATTTAGTTGTCGATATTTTGAACAGCTACATAGAATTCTGCAGTGTGTATATATAACCATAATTTGCTTTGCCATGACCCTACTGAGGGACATTGGGTTAAATTCATTTTCTTCTCTGCTATGAAATTGTTGCAACAAATCTATATTTATATAGATTAAGGTGACTAGATTTTAACAGTGGTAAAGCAGGACACCATTGGTGGGGGATGGGTGTTCTGAATTAAAAATTTGGTCTATATGGAGCAACAAAAATTTTCATAGAATGCAAAAATAGTATTGTAATATATATTTTTTAAATTTCAACATAAGTACAATTTACAAATATAATACATTAAAAAAAATTATGTATAGGGCTGAGCCTGTGACTCAAAGAAGTAGGGC
>CAUYQV010032253.1:0-17993 GCA_963574575.1 Galagoides demidoff
TTCTCTCAATTAATGTGAATGGTTTAAATTATCCCCTAAAGAGGCACAGGCTGGCTTACTGGATACATAAACTCAGACTGGATATCTGCTGTATAAAAGAATCTCACCTTACCTTAAAGGATAAAAATAGATTCAGGGTGAAGAGATGGACCAGTGCAAAAGAACTAATGTGCAATATTACTTGTGTGTCTGTGTGTGTACTTGAAGGACAATTTAAGTGATTTTTGACAGTAACTGCTTTCAGAATTTTGCCTCTACACAGGAAGAAGCTGACTATATTAGCTGTGTCACCTTGGGTCAAATCATTTACCTCACACCTACCCAGCAGGGGTAAGGGAGAGATTAAATGAGGAAAAATATATAAAGAATTGGCCATACACAAAACAGGACACACGCTCCCCTATGTGCACAGCTTACCAGGAGGTATCATTATTGGAGCTGGGAAGGTTAGCTGAGTCCAGAGGCATGGAGTGGGGTTTCCTTTCTGTTCCAAGCACTGCCTCTCAGGTCCCCAGCTCAAATCTTCCCAGTCCTGGAGAAGGACACATGTACTGTACCTGTCTCACACTGGTGGCAAGCAGTCACCACCATTGCCTCAGACGTGTTGTGGAGCCTCATTTCAACTCTAGAACTATCTCCAAAGTGACAGATAATATGATTCATGACGTTATCAGGATCTTGAGCTTGGGCAGCCACAGGAGGACATGGAATAAGGAGGCAGATACTCCTGGAACAAGACTGGGATGTTGGGAGGCTGGAGTTGGGGGAAGTGCCAGGTGGAAGTCCCCGGGAGCTGTGGAAGAGAAGCAGAGGCTTCAGGAACACGTCAGCAGGTAGAGAGAGAGGGCAGGTGTAAACAGCCTGGTCTGGGACCAGCAAGCTGGAAACAAGGTCTGAGAAACTGAGGAAATGCTTCACTTCCACTGTTACCAAAGCGGGGTCCCGGGGCCAGCAGCAGCAGCATTCCCTGGGTACCTATGAGATATGCATGTTGCTGTCCTATCCCAGGTGGATCCAGAAACTTGGGTGAGGCCAGCAAACCCCCAGGAGACACTGAAGTCAGCAAAAAGTTTAGAAACACTGCTCAAACTGCATGGATAACAGTAAAATGTAAATAATTCCTCTCATCACTGAATTAATAGACATGAAAGATGGTGTCTCCCACAAGCCACTCCACCCTCTGTGGAGCTCCTTGTTATGCAAATCGGTTGGGAACAGTCTAGGCTAGGGGTCCTCAAACTTTTTAAACAGTGGGCCAGTTCACTCAGACCATTGGAGGGCCGGACTGCAGGCCCGGGGATGAGTCGACTGCTAAGCAGGACAGGCAGCAGCAAAAACACCCGGCCAACCGTAGTTTGAGGATGCCTGCTAGGCTATTCAGTCTTCAACTTCCAATGATACTGGACTTTCATGATCATCATTTATCTGTTAAAAACTGTTCCCTGGTGAGGCATATGGCACCGTTAGGTAGCAGGTAGCATAAACAAAAGATTAAAAAGAAACCCCTCAAAGGAGGGAGAGAACACTCCCATGGAAGTGGAAGTGGCTTAAGAGTCCTAGTGACCAATTTTCATGCTTTTTGTATTTTCCTCCTCTCCAAGAGGGCTGTGCTTGTCCCTTTAAAATACGCACACTCAGACAAAGCTTCGGTCTATGTGAAAAATAAGGGCAACCAAGTGCCCTGGGTCTCTGATGACAAACAATGGCCAATGACATGGACTGTGGCAGGGTAACCTGAAAAGCGCCAGCCTCAACTGCGACTGTAATTAAAGCCGACTGGATGAGCACCCATTGGTCAGGCCTGGATCCAGACTCAGGCGTACAAAGGGCGCAGGCCTCTACCACCCTCACTGTACCTTCCTGGAAAAGTGGGGAAATGGGAAACGGTCCACAGGGATGCCCCCTGGGCGCTGGTCTGAGCAGGTCCGGCCACTGTGGTGGGGGTCCACCTCACGATGGTCCCAGGAAGCCACTGCCTGGCCTTGCCCTCTGCACGCCCCGCGATCCCAGGCCTCCTCTGGAGGCCTCAGTCTTCAAGCTGCAGGGGCAGCTGCAGAAGAGGCGCCCTGGACCTTAAAGGTTTAGGAACAGGGAGGGTTTAGTGAATGGCCTCGTCTGGCATCAGCGCTGGGTCTCCTCCCTCGTCAAAAGGCCAACTTAATAAAGAGCCCCGCTGTTGTTGAGGCAGCTGCCGTTTGTGTGCGCGACTGCACACCTGGTTCGTGCCTCCGCGCGTTAGCCGAGAGAGCGCCCTGCTGGCCTCAGCCGGAACTACAAGGCACATCTTTTCAGGAACGTCAGGATTGCTCTTTAGCAGAAGTTCTTGGTGCCCCTCCTCCTGCTGAACCAATAGGAAGTTAGCGATTTTGTGTGGTCCGGTACACAGGTGACACCTGAGAGACTACCTGCTCTTGCAGGTAGTGAAAATATGAAGTCTAAACAGACCCTCATTGTGACAAATTTTAGTAATGTTTTCAAATTGCCCAAGTAGTGTCCAAAGGACTTAGAAAGGTTCTCTGACTGCCATGACAGTGGCGGCCCGTTTGCTCTCTGTGGCGAACATACCCTGCTTTGTAAGCTTTCTTACTCTATAAACCTGTCTTTCTCTTTCTTAATAAGCTTTGTTTCATGCTTGACTAGAAAGAGAGAGAAAGGTTCCCTCACCAACTCCAGGCCACCCGCAACAGAGTCTCCTGTCTCTCACCAGGAGCTTGCTTTCTTCTTCTTCTTTTTTTTCTGGCAATCTTTTAATGAGTTGATGTTGAAAGTAGTTTTACAGGATCTGTCCCCCAAATTAAATGTTAACGTACA
Organism: Galagoides demidoff; assembly: GCA_963574575.1. Lineage (NCBI taxonomy): Eukaryota > Metazoa > Chordata > Mammalia > Primates > Galagidae > Galagoides > Galagoides demidoff. The sequence goes on from CAUYQV010032253.1 coordinate 2,812, forward strand.
GAGCCCATTCAACCCTTGAATTAGCACTTTCTACAGGTCAGAGCAATAAGGTTGATTGCTTGAATCCTTGTCCCTGGCTTCTCTGGAGTAAAGAAAGGAAATAAAGAAAAATGTGGAACGCTTCATAAATTTGCGTGTCATCCTTGTGCAGGAGCCATGCCAATCTTCTATGTATCGTTCCAATTTTAGTAAATGTGCTGCTGAAGTGAGCACACCTGTAGCTTTCTGAAGAAGTTCAATGGCAGGGCTCAGCTGCCAACCTGGAGTAGACCAAAGAATGTTCTGTCTACGTTCCCAGTCACATGTAGCCATCAGTGACAGGACCACTACTGCTCCAAACACTGGCGATTGTGACAGAAGGTGTGAGGGGGTTTCTGAATGTGTTTGGAAGCCCCTCGCTGGGACTGCAGACCTGCTCCTGGAGTTGGTCCCAGCTGCCTCACAGCCATGTGATATGGTTAGAGGCTGAGCCAGAAAGGCTGCAGCAGGCGCTAGAGAGAGAAGCCTTCAGGTGGTGGAGCCCATTTACTAAAATCTATGCCCACCTGGGACACTGCTTCAGATAGTTCACCCAAAGGGTTGAGTCATATTTGGAATGACCTCTGTCTGCCCCTGTGGGGGCTGGGCTGTGACCTGGGCTTGGCCAGAATGCACTTCTGTGTACTCCCTATAGGTACTGCCAGACTGTCCCAGGAATTCATCTGTGGCCTTGAGGGGTGGGAGGGCTGAGAGACAGGTGTGATGGCAACTACTTGATGTCCTGTGAGTTCACAGCCTGGCAGGAGAGGAGGGCTTGGGAATGTGCAGGAGTAAGAGCCAGTTAGCAGGTCACCTTCGTGTCCCTGTCACAGACCCTGCTTACAGCTGTCATCACTGCCTCACCCAGCTGGCAAGCCCCAGTGAGCCCTGCAGGAGAGTGGCAGGTCCAGAGGGCACAGACACAGTCTCCTCCCTGGCTGTGGCTCTAAGCTCCCTTTCCTTGGGACTCCTCTTTGGCAAAAACAGACTCACTTCCATCCCTCTGTCAAAAGAAGCCAAGTGTCTGTCCAGGACTATCCCAGGATGTGGTCTGGTTGTAGGCCTGGATGGAAACACCAGGGACAAGAAGGACTCCACCACCTGCACCAACTGGCCTGGGCTGGCTTGCTGGGCTCTGCAGACGAGGGGGTACAGGGAAGCGGGGGCCCTGGGTCAGGGACTCAGGAGGCAAATCCTGGCTCTGAGCCTTGCGGCGGTTGTGGATGCCTCAGTCTCCCTTGGCACAGCAGTCCTCATTCCAGAGGCAGTGCCCACACCTATCACCAGGGCAGGGAGCTCCGAGGAGAGCAGACCCATCCTGGGGAATAGGATGAACTCAGACTGGACCACACCCAGCTAACTCAGAATGCAACATGATGTCCTATGATGTTCACTGTGACAGTCAGGTCACTGCCTTCTGCTCTGGGGCTCATGGCACAGGGACACGCGTGCTGCCCGCTAACAGTGGGAGCCCACGCCAGGCACTTTCCATGACAGGTCCTCCTGGATCCTCTGTCCTCCCAGAGAGACAGCCTAAGCAACTTCAGCATTCCCAGGGTGATATATTTTCTAGTCTGTTCTCGACCCTGGTCATTTACTTCCTGTTTTTTCCTTTATATCCCTTTATTTCTTAAAGAAATCTGCACATCTTAACTGAGGCCCAAAAAAGGGAGAAAGGCATGTGTATTTGCCCAGGTTCAGTGTCAAGGGCTGCAGAGTGCGGCTGGCTGACCGTTTTGTGTTCACAGGCCACAGAGTGGGGGCTGACCAAGCTCCATTCTGTGAAAAGCTCTGTTTCCAGGGAGGAAGCCTCTTTCTTCCCACCCGTGCACACTGGCCAAGGTGTGCTCACTCAACCCCTCTGGGCTTCTGCTGAAGGCCTCGGGAGGACTGCTCCAGCCACGCAGGGTGGGAGTGGACCCCGGGAGCTCAACTGCGGTATAGAAACAACAGAAAGTGTACTATCTTCCCATTTTCCATGTCCAGTTTCGTGGTGTTAAGTCTATTCACATGGTTGTGCGGCGGCCTCCAGGACTTTCCACCCTGCAAACCTGAAACTCTGTCCTCACTGAGTGACAACTCCCATTCCCTCTCCTGCAGCCCCTGACCACCACCATTCCACTTTCTGTCTCTACAAATTTGACTACGCATCTCACAAAAGTAGAATCACACAGTAATTGTCTTTTTTAACTAGCTGATTTCACTAAGCATACGTCTTGAAGGCTCATCAGATGCTATTATGCTCAAGCCACCCTGCTATGTGCCTATGGAATAGCCAATTATGGTTGCGTGTGGAATTTGCACTCAGCAAGGTTCCCTTCTGGAGTTCACACTAGAGCACGGGATGATTATTCCACGGCACCACCTTGTGTGGCCGTCGGCTTTCAGAGTTAGGGTTGTCGTACTACCTGCTCTAATCCCACCAATCAGCTTCAAAACACCATTCTTTGCCTCATCATGTTAAGCGTTGCATTTTTTAACCGTCCTGTGCAGGGACAAGTGTAAGTCACGTTCAGAGGCAGTGCCTGTGATGACCCTTCAGTGTCCCCAAGAACAGATATAACTGGATCACAGTTCTCTTGCCTTTACCTCCAGTACTATTGTTTAGAATGCTGTCCCTACCCGCCTGTGTCGGGACAGGAATTGATTTTGACTTCTGAGCAGTTCTTTCTAAGTCCCCCGTCACATACACTTCAGAAAAGCAAGACTGAGCTGTGGTTGGTTGCCCTACCTGTCAGCACCACTATCCCGATCCAGAGAAGCTCCTGTTGTTCCATGAACAACACGTAACACTTCTTTACTAGTTGTTTTCAAAATGTTCTGGAAGAAAAAAATAATGAAATAATGTGAGAGCTGCTTATGAAAACCAGCACATTTGGGAAAGCAACGCTGTTTTGTTGACCCCTGTTACATGTCAGGCACTGTGCCGGGCCCTGAAAAGCAGCAACAAGAGAGAGAAGAAAGAGCCCAGCGCTGTCCCCCAGGGCTTCGTTCTATCAGAGGAAGCCGAAATGGATGTGCAGACAGAAAAGCGTCTGTCGGTAGCTGTGCTGCTGGGAGGATGAAGCGCGGCACAAAGGAGGTGCCATCTGAGCAGAGCTGCAGGTGGAGGGAGGTCAGGAGGCTGGTGGAGCTGTGGCCACACGTGGGCACCTCGACAGAACAGGAAGCAACTTCAGAGTTGGAGGACCCAGGTGGGGTCAGACCAGTAGCTGGAGTTTCATTCTGAAGGCGATGGAGGGTTCTGAGCCCAAAAGTGGCACAGTCTGACCCACATTTGGGAGGTGGAGGAGGAATCAGGGACCTGCTCAGCAGACTAGCCCAGTGTTCGGTTTGTTTGATTTTTAAGCTTCACGGTTGATTCTGCGTAGTGCATCACACCAAGTTGTCCAGAAGCATGAGATCTGCCTGCTCCCTTTTGTCTGGAGAGGGTGGGTGGGGGTGGAAGGCTCGGGGCCCATGACAGTATGTGGCCATTTACACACACCAGCAGTGTAACACCTCTCCTCAGTCTCTGTTCTCAGACTTTTAAATGCTCATCTTTGCTAAATATTCTTTCTTGGGAACCTGAAAATACCTTTGAACTTTCCCTGCCAAAAGAGAGTGCAGCAGAGAAGAGTTCCCAACACACCGCTGGGGGCTGTCTATGGCCAAGTTCATTTCACCATGACTCTGTTGGAGGCACTATGTGTAGGGGAGAAGAGGGACGGATTCTGCCTTCTATGGGCAGTACCAAAAACACAACGCAGGATGATCTTTGCCAAGATCTTGTCAAGTACCAAAAACATGAACGCAGGATGATCTTTGCCAAGGGCAGTAGAGGTTCTAGGTCCTTCCAGAGAACTGGTTTCTTTGAATTTGAACAACAGGTCCACAGCTCTGGGTTGGCTGCATATGGAGTCAAAGCCCATTCTAATGACAAGCATGTCCTGCCCAGGAGGATTCTGTTCCTCTTTCTGCCACCACCTCCAGCAGGCAGGACTCAGTCCCCCATCCTGAACCCTTCTCTAGGGCACTCCCCAGGCCTGTGGCCCCATCTCTGTTGGCTATCCTGATAAACAGATGTGAATGACTTCATATACCTCCAGGTAGCCCAGTCTTAATTAATAGAGACCTTCTAAGAGCTCCCCCAACTCTGCAAAAAAACTGGGGTTTGGTAGTTTGGGTTGCTAGAAGCCACGGCTGTGTGGAAGCCTCCTGAGGGCCCGACCCCCGTGCCCCACCTGGGGGAGCTGAGATCTGAGGCATTTTGAGCTGCACTGCACTCATCTGCTGTCTTCTGAAAGAAAAGCCTCATCCCCATAGAGAAGGGGCCCACTGCATGGAATACCTTCTCCCAGGAGGCCGACGGGGATGGGTCCTGTGACTCCTGGTCTTCTTCCTGCCCCTGCAGAGCACACGGGGGGCAGCCATGCTCCTCGTCACGCACAGAAAGCACCAGGCTGGCACAGACGACTAGAGAAGAGAGAAGACAACTGTGGAGACCGCAGTGTGGGGCAGGGGGAGAACACAGCTAGTGCAGCCCTGAGGCACGCTGAGCTCAAAGCCACCCCACCCGACAATGGCTGGACCATGAAGGCAGACATCCTCGGTGCGCATCTGACTGGGGTGCACCTGGCCCCGTCCTTGGTGCGCCTCTGACTGGGGCACACCTGGCCCCGTCCTCGGCTTTGAGTCTTCTCTTCCTTTCTCCTTGCACTATGCAACCTCCTCGGTATAGCACACAAGTAACGTCAGGACATATGCCACAACCACCCACACTGATGAGGAATGCCTCCTCCAGAAACACACCCTGGGGTCTGGTCATAAAATGATGAGACTGACTCTGGGGGGAAGAAACTATAGTCCAAAGAACAGTGGGGGAAACTGCCACACTCCTGGAAGACCAATAAAGACACCCCAAAGTTAAAAGCAGGATGTTCCCAAATCAGCAGTCTGGTCGTGATCACAGGAAGGATCAGGCCAACATACACTCCTGTCTCTGAGGGCCAGAAGGACAGGCCACTAGCAGGCTGTTGTCCAGCTGGCCGGGACCCTGAGGGTCCTGCTACATCCCCCATCTGCGCAGAGCAGATGGAACAAGCTGTGCATACAGCTGACAACTGCTGAGGTGGCTGACCAGTTCATAAGAGCCCATGGTGCCCTTCTCTCTATTTATGTAGATAATTGGAAAGTCTCCATAGTGGAAGTTAAAGAAAATATTTGTACGAGACCTGGCCCTACACATAGGAGATGGCTCCTGAGCCAGAAGCCAAGCAGCTACCTTGGTACAAATGCTGCCTGCACGGCAGCCCCCACCCCTGCCCGTCCCCAGGCAGGAGAGGAGAGAGGTGGGTGGACTGTGAGACAGGGGCAGGGCGGCACCGTGCTGCTTCTCTATCTGAGCGCCCCTGACTCCAGTCTCTGCCTCTGACCAGCTTGGCTCAGAATGGCCATGTGCCCTTCTCTCTACTCACGCAGACATTTGAAAGTCTCCGTAATAGAAGTTAAAAAAAATATTTCTGAGAGACATGGCCCCTCCCATAGGAGATGGCTCTGATGGCTCCTAGATTCTGGCCACACTAGGAGGGACCCAGAGGCCCACGGCAGCAGGTTGTCCAGCTGTGCCTGGCCAGGACTGGGCCATTCTCATGGGAGACAGGTTTCGAGTCACTGCAGCAACATAAGCAGTCAGCTTCCCCTGGGTTCCTGGGAAATGCTCAACTTTCTAGAAAGATACTGAATCCAATTTGAACATCTTGAGTTCACACCACTATTTACTGTCAAGAGGACCATGTACTAATATTGCTTGATTGGCTCGGCGCCCATAGCACAGTGGTTACAGTGCCAGTCACATGCACTGAGGCTGGCAGGTTCGAATCCAGCCCTGGCTAGCTAAACAACAATGACAACTGCAACAAAAAATAAAAACAACCAGGCGTTGTGGCAGATGCCTGCAGTCCCAGCTACTTGGAAGGCTGAGGCAAGAGAATCGCTTAAGCCCCAGAGATTGAGGTTGCTGTGCGCTGTAACGCCACGACACTCTGCTGAGGGTGACATAGTGAGACTCTGTCTCACAAAAACCCCCCAAATCTCTTGGTAATAAAACCTGAAGAAAAATAACCGAAGGCCATGTTCCCAAGGCTTCTTTAAAAACATGTTACATGCGGCTGCACAGCGGCTCCCCTCTGTAATCCCTGCACTCTGCGGGGTGAGGCAAGAGGACTGCTTGAACCCAGGAATTTGAGGTTGCTGTGAGCTATGATACTATGGCACTCTACCCTGGGTAAGAGAGTGAGACCCTATCTCAAAAAACTCAAAAAAAGTGTAATGTGTATGAGTGTTGATCAGTTGCCAACTACGGGCTGAATGTGCTGACTTGGGGATGCAGTAATTTTCTGAACCCGACATGTCCACAAGGAAGAAACATTCAGGAAAAGTTTTAGAACGAGCTATAATAGTAAAATAACTTGTGTTTTCTGAAACAAATTAATCATCAAAGTCTGTGCTCAAATTATCTGTAGAGAAAGCCTGACCTAAAACAAGCTGACATGTTCCTAAATGGGAAAAATTACATTAAAGACCATAAAAATACATAAGATTATAAAATGACAATATAAAAATCACTGAAGGAGAAGGAAACTGAGAGAAAAAAACCATTCTGTTTGGTCTTCATAGAAGAATCTCACAAGAGCTGGCTTTGTATTGTCCCCAACACTGACACCTGTCATCTCCCCACATACTCCATTTAAATCAGTCTCTTTAAAAATTTTTTTCTTTCCTCTGAGAGACCAAGGTGAGAGGATTAATTGAGCTCAAGAGTTTGAGACCAGCCTGAGTAAGTGCAAGACCCTGTCTCTACTAAAAATAGAAAAATCAGCCAGGCATAGTGGCAGGTGTCTGTAGTACCAGCTACTCAGGAGACTGAGGCAAGAGAGCCCAAGAGTTTGAGGTTGCTGTGAGCTATGACACCATAGCACTTTACCCAGGGCTACAGAGTGAGACTCTGTCTCAAAAAAAAATAATGGTAAAATTTTTCTTTATAAAATTTAAAATCAGGATTTCTACATCTCCTCCAATCTACCAAATGCATAGCCTAATTTGAAAACTCAAAAATTGCTTCTATTTAAAGGAATATTAGCAATTAAATTTCAGCCAACTATTTAGGATTTATATGTTAAAAATAATAATAGGCATATTCTCTTTATTGAGGAGGAAGAAAACTCCCACACTGTGGCCATAGTGCCAGCTCCCATAACCTGGGCATCCTCCTCACAGGGGTTTGGGGGTCCCATCGAGACTCACTAGTTCTTGAAGCTTGGACACCACTGGTCCCTGAAGGAAGCCCCACTTCAGACCTAAAGCAGAAAGTCAGGGCCCCAGTGAAGAAATTAAAAATATAGCATTCTGGCATATTGAGTCATGCATGCAAGTCAAACGCACTGTAAAAATAGCAGGGCCAGAAGAGCACTCTGGCCTTTATTCTGTTTCTCGAAAAATAAAAGAAATTCCCAGAAATTCCCACGTGTGAGAAGTAACATTCTTACCAGCAAGGACAAGAAGTTGAGGCTGAGAAAATTCTACACAAACCAACTTGGTAAACTAACCCCCACCTCCTAGTCCCTGCTCCATCCTGTCCCACGCCCCCACGCCTTGCCACATGTTCACAGTTTACTGTTCTGTGTTCAATTCGGTGGGTAAATAACACACTCCACCTGCCTCTTCAGGTCTCATTTCCTCAGGAGGGCTCCCGCGCCAGGGAACCCTTAGGAAAACAGAGGTGTGTGCCTTCTGTTAATCTAGCTTATGTCAATTTAATTTTCTGCCCAGCTGGAACCCTAAGAGGATGGAGGTGGTGTTTTGCTGCCTTGTACCAGCAACTTGGGCTTCACAAACCCTCCAGGTCAAAAGGAACCCCAGAAAGGTTCAGAGTCTCCAAATGCCCAGGCTGCCACCGGCCAGGGGCAGCTCTCTGCAAGCTGCTTGGCCTCTTTTATTCACTTATTTCATTATCTGGAAAATGGAGAGGTAATGGGCCTCGTTATCCTCCAGGTGGGGTGCCCAGGACTGGGCTCTGGAGGCTGTGCCCTTCTCCCAGGGCCTTACCGACCCCCACTCCCACACAGGGAGGGCTGCGACGGCAGTGACACAGATGGAGACGCCCACTCTCCTCCTCATGAAAGCAAAGGGAGCAAGTGGCCTGGTCACCCACAGTGGTCTGGTCAGCCCTCCTGGCACCCATCTGCCTCCCATATCACACCTCTGCCGCAGATTTATCAAGCACGCCAGCGGCTGCTTCATGAATGGAGAGTGGCTGCCATGGTTTTTCCGCTTTGTGTTTTCCAACTTTGGGGGCTGCTGGGAAGACTGGCTGAAATACGGCTGCCACCTGACTGTTAGGAAGCCTCCTAACAGCAGTCTCCCCTAGCCCCCAGGCCCCCCAGGCCCCGATGCAAAGAGCAGACCCCCGAGGTCCCAGCGGCCCCCAGATCTCCCCCCCCCCCCGCCCTCCTGCTTCCCCTCCCTGTCCTGGTGCAGCTCTCTGGCCCTGCATGGATTTGGCAGACCCCAGGACTGACAGAGCAAGTGCTGTGCGTCCTTCCCGTTAATCTCACAGCAATCTGAGAGTGTAAGTGCCATTACTTCTTTCAGATGTGGCGGTGGAGGCCCAGGGACAGGAGTTAGCTGGCAAAGCTCACACTGTCAGGAAGCAGCAGGGCCAATGTCTAAACTTGGTTCTCAGCACCCAAAGCCCAGCACTGTGACACCGTCCCCCAAAGTCTCTCACAGGGTCAGAGTCCAGGCTGAAACCCCCAGCTTGGCCCGAGCACAGACTCTGTCCCTGGGTGCTCGCCTGCTGGCCAGCGGGGTCACTCCTCTCTGGACTTGGCTCCTCCTTGGCTGTGGTACTGAGGGGAAGCACAGGCCCTGGGTCACCTCTCTCTATGGGCCAGTCTTCTTCCCTGTAGGAACGACGGGAACCTACTTCCCAGGGCTGCTGCCTGGACTGTCCCTTCAGAAAGTGCTGTCTGAGTGAAGCACTCAGTAAACCAATGCGGGATCCCACCTCTCCCATGGAAATGCAGTCTTCCAGGTGGCATTTTTAAAACCCCTCTTGGGTGTCTATGAAATTTAGAGGATATGCATTTAACTCAAACAGGCCTCTGCTAAGGTGAAGCTGTGGGTAGGTCCACCCAATTTTTACAAGCCTGGTTCTTGAAGCAATAACCCAGAAGTGGCCACCAGAGGGCAGACGAGGACGCTGTTTAAAGAGAGTGGTGGGGAAACCAGGGGTCAGGTACAGGCTGCATTTTGAAGGTGAAAGATGGTCACTAGGTCCAAGGGCTTTGCTAACTTACTGAATAATTCAAAAGATTTTCTTGTCTACCCTTAACTATGCTTGTTTTCCAAAGGCAAGGGAAGTGAGAGGATGAAAACAGAAGAAGGGACGACTTTGGAATCCTACAGAGGATACTGCAAAACCCGGAGCATCTTTGCAGTGACATGGAGAGCAATGAAACGGGGACAGGCTGAGCTGGCCGCTGCCCACGGCATGCAGCCTGCAGCTCACAGCTGCGACAGCATCCCCCTCTCTGGGCCAGGGCGAGGTGCGCTAACCCCAGCACCAAGCAAGCTCCCACACCCTCCCAGTGCTGTGTAGACAAACACCACCTCACAGTAGTAGTTCCTGGCACAAAGTCACCGGAGCATTTCCTGCCCTCTGGAGGTAAGTGATAAACACAGGTGTGTGCTCAGGTACACAGAGGTACAAAGGTCAGCAGGCCAAGCCAGTTTCCCCTAAGATTTCAAAAACCTTTGCAAATCACACAGTGGGGGAGGGGTAAGAGGCTAATTTACACACAAGGCAGGTTCTTTCTCCTGAGTTCTGAGGAGGACTTATATCCGCAGGCCCTGGTGACAGAATCAGCAGCATTTTCACAGAGGCAGGCTGGGCTCCCTGATCAGGACTGCAATCAATCCTGCTGACACTTCAGAGCCTGGTTCTGAGGTACCTGCTTGAGGATTGGGCTATTTGTTTGAATTATACCACAGATCTTTCAGAATTCCTTAGGAGTGAGTGTTTTTATCCTGAGGGTATTGAAGCTGAGCCTTCCCCCCGCCCCCAACATGTTCTGGTTCCCAGCAGCCCATCCCAGACGCCCCTCACTGGTGTTTCTTTGGGTTCTGAAGGTGGGGACAGTGGTCCCAGTGGCTCTGGGGTGGGGGTTCCTGGGGCCATGTGACTCTGCATCCCAGGAGCAGACACTCTCTCATCAGGAGTCGGCCTAAGGAACATTCTATCAGTCACGTCAGTAAAATGTTGACAAGTTGGAAGGTGTGGAGACCTCATGTTCAAATGCCTTCACACCAAACTGGAGCAGGCAATCAGGAAAAGGATGGCCTGCATGTCCCAAGTGGGCCCTGACACACAGAGGGATGGCTACGTGTGTCCTGAGTGGGCCCTGACACACAGAGGGATGGCCCTGTGTGTCCTGAATGGGCCCTGACACACAGAGGGGACAGCCCTACCTGTCCGGAGTGAGCCCTGACACACAGAGAGGACAGCCCCGCTTGTCCCGAGTGGGCCCCGACACACAGAGGGGACGGCCCTTGAAGGGCACTCCCAGGGCTGCTTCCTCTCTGGGCTCTCTTTACTGCCCCAGCTGAGTGTGAAGATGACCCTGTCACAGTCACATACCACACAGACATCCACACTCCACATAAGGACTTCTACTTACCAAGGCTGTAAGGAGCATTCCCACCACCCCACTGCCACCACTCTCAGTGTGAGACTGGGCCACGTCAAGATCCGGCGAGGACATGCTGAGGCTGGTGACCTGGGTCAGCCTTAGAGACCAGGGTGGGAAATGCTAATGCTGGGAGGGAAGCGCACTGTGGGCAGCAGGTGGAGGGCAGAGGGGGACGGGGTTGGGAGGAGGTGAGAGATCATAGTCACCCTACCTCACAGCACACAGGCCACACACACACATCACACAGGCCACACAGGCCACACACACATCCCATACGCCACACACCCCCCACACTACACCCCCCTCACAGCACACAGGCCACACACCCCCCACACACACACACCACACAGGCCACACACACATCCTATACTCCACACACCACACATACCACACTCCCACACACACACACCACACAGGTCATACACACATCCCCTACTCCACACACATACACCACACAGGCTACACACACACCACACAGGCCACACGCACATCCCGTACTCCACACACCCCACACACCACACCCCCACACAGTCACACCACACAGGCCACATACACATCCCGTACTCCATACCCCACACAGGCCACACACACATCCCATACTCCACACACCCCCCACACCACACCCCCACACACTCACACCACACAGGCCACACACACATCCCGTACTCCACACCCCACACACACCACACCCCCCTCACAGCACACAGGCCACACACACCCCCCCCACACACACACCACACAGGCCACACACATATCCTGTACTCCACACACTATACACACACTCATACCACAAATGTCACACAAATACATGCACATATACCACACACAAACACCATATACACACACGTCACATACCACACCACGCACACCATACATGGCACACACACCCATTCACACTCATGTACCACACATACAAATACCACACCAGCCATATATACACACAAATTTAGTACCACACCTGTACACACACACACACACACTCATGCACACTCCATACGCCTAACTCCACAGTAGAGCCACAAAAACCTATTTCTGCACTGAAGACCTGACACCACTGACCTCAGCTAAGGTACACAGGAACTATTTGATCTATGAGTACACATGTGTAAGTATACAGTGAAAGATTAAATCAAGCAACTCCTTCTCCTCAAATTTTCTTATCCTTTCTTTTCCAAGGACAAAGGGATACTTGCTTGCAATTCCCTGACTTAAAATAGTGAATATCAAATAATGCCAACATCAAGGCTTTGAGAGTGAGCAGGAGAAAGGGAATTTGGAATAAAAAAAAAAAGAGCTAATTTTTTTTTTAAAAGGGGAAAAAAATCTATAGCCAGTATCAGTGACACAAGGCAAAAATGTGTCCAAGCATTAACGTGGCTGAGCCTGCAGACGCGTGCGCCCTCACCATCCCGGGCAGTGTGCTTCAGCTGGGCCTGTCAACACCTGCACCCTCACTGTCCCCCTTCCCCCTGCTTCAGCTGTGTCTGTTGACACCTGTGCCCTCACTGTCCCCGCCCCCGGCAGTGTGCCTTGGCTGGGCCTGTCCACACATGCGCCCTGACAGTCCCCCTCATCCCTGGCAGTGTACTTTGACCGGGCCTGTCAACACTGGCACCCTCACCGTCCCTGGCAGTGTGCTTCAGCTGGGCCTGTGACATGTGCCCCCTCACCGTCCCCCGGCATTGTGCTTCGGGGTTCTCTGGTAAATGTTAGTGATGACACATGAACAGTGTGCTAACAGAGGCAGAACTGCTGACAGCAGACGTCCATTAGGGCTACTACAGATGTGACAACTGGGCCACTCATGTTTTCAGGATGAGAGACCCAAGTGCTGAGGAGTGAAGTGACCTGCAAGGTCATCCCCGTCTGGTTTAACAGATGTACATTCACACTCAGCAGTTGACTCAGAGTGTGGCAGCCAGGCACCCAACTAGGCAAGGCTGGCAAGGCACCTCTTACGCCAGGCCAAGGGATAGCCAAGCCCCACCTGGTCCTGGTGTTTGTGTGGTTCTCACCACATCCCAGAGGCAGGGCCCCCTCACAGGCTGGTGCCCGAGGAAGGGGGCATGAAGGAGGTTTGTGCCACATCATGCCACCAGCAGACAGCCAATGGCAGAGCTCGCTGCTCACCTAACCTCTACAGCATATGGGTGTAAGGAAGGGGGTGCTGGAATAAGAGCCATGGGCCCAGCCCCCTGAGTGCCAGGTTTGTCATGGGCTCCCCACAAGAACTCAGACAGAAATAGACAGCTGAACTTTGGCCAGGCAGCTGGTGGTCCTGGGGACTCAGAGGCTACCGTGGGTCTGCAGGAGGAGTACTTCTCAGGGATGACAGCAGCTGCTCAGAAGAGTCTTCTCAAAGCCTTTAGGAATAAATGCCTTCTCAGTGCCTCTCCAGCGTAGAGCCGACCCTGCCGGGGCAACTGTACCCTGACTCTACAAGTCCTCTGCTCTGCCACAGGCAGCCTGTACCTTGCAGGAATGACTAGAGAGCTCGTCCCAGCCTCGCTCAGACTGTCTGATGGCAGAGAAGTGAGAAAGATGGAAAAGACTCAGGACTGGCCTAAATTAACATAAAAGTACAATTTTGGAGTTAGTCTTTGCACATGGCAGGCATGAGTACTCTAGCTATGTTATGAAGAGAGAAGTTGGACTGAAATGTACAATCGTTCTGTTGGGCCGACACAGCCGACTAGAAGCAGCCTGCCCAGCACTGCCCTCGCAGGGAGGGTGGAAAGGGGCAGACAGACACCCACCTGTGGATCAGTCCTCTGAGCACAGCCAGCGACTCCATGAGAGAAGGCAGGAGTGAAATGAGGAAGAGAAAAGTGGGACAACCTGCTCACCAAGACCAGAGGTAATGAAGAAGGTCACCCACCTGTGGGAACGGGACAGAGGAGAGACCCTGAGGAAACCACAGGGGAGCAGGGGCCCTCCACCTCAGCAGCTGGCCTCAGGACTGACGCAGAGCCCTGAGGAGGCCGTGCAGCTACACTGCTCTGCAGAGAAAAGACAGCCCCATTGTGAGCCCCAAGTGCTGCAGGAGGTGCCCCTCTAACAGAGCAGTGATGCTGCCTCCCCCTTGCTCCTGGGGGAAGGTACTGAGACTGGACAGGGAAGTGCTGAGGAATCGCGACATTCAAGTGAACCCCGTGAACAAGTGATGTATACCACCACTGCCACTGCTGCTGCCAACATCGCTGCCAACCACTGCCACCACCACCACTGCTACCACTGCCACCATCACTGCTGCCACTCGTAGGGACCCTGGGCAAAGCTGGAGACCATGGGCCCTACACCCACTGCTGTGGCCTGAGAGCTCCTGCTCAACCAAACTTCCTATGGGACCTGGGCAGATCACTCACTCTTAGCCTTGGCACCCACTGTTGGGGTGGGTGGACCACCACTGTTGCAACTGCCTAGGAGGCCCTTACAGGAGCAAAAGCCCCCACAGCCACCACCTTTGGATCTGGATGGACTGGACACCACAGACCTGCACCAGGCTGGACAGGCATCCTGGGTGCCTCACCCAGCACTCTGCCACCCAGCCACCCTGGTCACAGGTGTGAGTACAGCTCCAGTGATCTGCTCCATTCTGCACAGGTATCCTGCCCCACAAGCCTGCTCTATCCCTCTCTTTCCTGCTCTGCCATGTAGACTTGCTCCAACATGTACACCCGCTATCCCCCGCATCTGTGCTGTACCCTGCATGCACCTCTCCCTGCCCACACACGGAGCACCACTCAGGCCTGTGGGGGGGGGCATCCACTGAGCAGAACTCCTCCCTGCCATGTTCATGCGCTTCCTGACAGCCAGCCTTACGTCACATGTACACCTGCACTAGGGTCAACCCTGCCACAGCTCCCAGTGACAAGCATCAGGGAACAGGGGACACGCAGCAGAACAGCAATATGAAGGCTCACAGTGCCTTCCAGAGCAGGACCCACGCATATCAACCAGGGACCTCACACTACCTTCCCTGAGCCAAAGAGATGCCAGCAGAAAAGAACAAGAAGACCATATCTGATAGTTGTTTTGATCAGAGAGAAGAGGCCCCGAATGAGAAGAAACCAGCATAAAAATGCTGGCAACATAGAAAAACAAAACAAAACAACAAAAACAGGCTGTCTCAACACCCTCAAAGAATCCTAAGAGCTCTCCAAATGAGACTCGAGCCAAACAAAAGGAATTGTTCAAATGACAGAAATGGAATTCAGAGTATGCATGGCAAATCAGAGGAACGGAATGAAGGACTATCACCCTGTTGTACTGAAGCTGTTCTGTAAGATTGAAAGTCCTCCCTAACTCATTCTCCAAAGCCAGTATAGCCCTTATACCAAAGCCAGGAAAGGATACAACATAAAAAGAAAATTATGGACTAATATCCTTTATGTACATCGATGAAAAAATTCTCAACAAAATACTAGCAAACTG
>CAUYQV010032256.1:0-49951 GCA_963574575.1 Galagoides demidoff
CCACCAATTTAAACAGGTGTGCCATGAGAGAATATTTGGCATGCCACAAAAATTTTAAAGGTCATTAATTACATTTTTTGGAAAGAAGTTCAAAGCACAGGAAGTGTATTCTTTTTTTTGGCAGTTTTTAGCCGGGGCTGGCGCCCTATTCCTTTGAGCCACAGGCACTGCCCAAGTGTATTCTTTTTTATATCTTTTTTTGATCAACATAATTAAGTGTAGCACGGAAGTCTAACTATGGGTTCAAGTGCACCATCAGATAAAAAGGTTGGAAAATGCTATTCTTTAAATACTTCTTTCATAACATTTCATAAGTAAACATTTTTAGGCATCTTGTTAAGTACTGCCAAATTTATCTTAGAAATGTTACACCAATTCACACTCTCACCTCAGTGGAGGAGGGGTTTTCATTCTAGTTCTCTAACAATACTAATTATTATTTTGCTTTGTTTCTTGGTGATTTTTACTGAAATTGTTCCCAATGTATTTCAACAACGTTCACTGGTTTTAGAATTGGGCAGGGTGTTTTTCTTGGTTATAAGACGCCACTTCAAATTGATAATAAAAAGAAATTTTGATGCCATCATTAAAAAGTGCTTTAGTCTATATGAATTGACAGTTTGCAAATTAGAAATAATATGTATTAGAATGTTTTGAAAATAAGTACAGAAATATATGTATTTCCTTTAACTATGAAAGGGTGCATCTTTATTCACATATAATAAGGTCACAAGGGTACTGAGCTAACACATAAATAGGGTAATGTCACGTAAACACTAATGTATCCTTAGAATACAACCAAAATCGCAATTTTCATTGAAAAGGACTATCTAGGTTGTCCCAAAGTTCTCCCATATAGTCATCATACATATGGAAAATGGAAAACTATGGCTAAATGTACCTTTATTTATAAAATATTCATTATACATTTTTACACAAGATTTACAAAATATTCTCTGCATGTGGCTATATCTATAACATTCTGTAATGAATATTTTGTAAATAAAAGTATGTTTAGCTATGGTTTCCCATTTTCCCTACATATGGTAACTTAGTGGGTGACCTTTAGGACACTCTGTATTTTGGTGGGAGGGTGAGCATAGTCAAAGAGTGGAGATATATACATATATGTGGCAAATCTAACGTTTTAGCCAACCTAAAATCTCAACATGTCTCTCGTCTCCTATTATCACCTCTCCTAAAATAAGTTAGGACTTATTGGAGACTTACTGCCTGAAGGAAAGAATGTCCTGTAGCAATTCTCCTAAGTTGTTAAATTAAAATGTTGGCTATATATATCACATATATATATGATTTATTAACACTGAGTCATATAATTGAAGAATTCTAGAACTAGAAATGGCATTAAAGGTTATAGTCTAGGACTTTCAAAAGTATTTCTCTTTCTTTTTCCCTTTCTTCTTTTTTTGGTCAACAGAACACTTTATTTGAATTTATTTTACAAGAAACTCCTACACATACAAAATGATAGCAGGGTCTCATGGAAATAGATAATAAGGGACCTCTTCATTTTTCCCTTTATGTTCTGAGGCTGAGCAGGAATTTTTGTTGGTTCATTTGGAACTTTTGAGTATATTTGAAAAGGATATTTCTCCCACAACTTCAGGGTAGCCATAAAGTTCGTGTGCAAAGTGCTGTATTTTATCATTTGGAGACTAGTGTCACATGCTGACTTTGGTGTGAAATCATTTAATGTTATCATCTGCCAAATCTTCCTGAAAACCTAAACAAACGGAGGATTTCTCTGGCCTACAGTGGCCCTGCTCTGCAGCCTGACCACAGGGCCTTGATGGTGAACCCTGAAGCCCTGATAGGCAATTAGAAACTACAGAGCGGGTCAAGTTTACTCATTTTTCTGATGAAGACAGGCTAAGTCCATTGATCTGAGCATCATTTACTTGACACCTGCAAGGCAGTTCCCCTCCCTGTTTATTTACATAGTTTTCATAATATTTCTATAGATTTGTATGTAATAAAACAACTAAAAGGAAATGACTTCTGATAGGTTTCATACTTCGATTAATTACCACCACAATCAATAGTGATTGGACGGGAAAAACTTCTCCAGCCTAATCACAAGGAAAGGGGCAGACAGAGAATGGTGTGGTTGGACGTCTGGTAAGAAAACTTAGAAAATGCACATCTGTCCTGAAGTAAGGGCTGAACATTTGAACAGTTCTGATTTAAAGAGCTATTACAAAAAGAACGATCACAGGGGACACAGCCCAAGCATAAGTGAGCAGGAGACCAGAAAGTAGCAGAAATAATAATCCCTACACTGAACGGTCATATTTATTTTCTCAAAAATTTAAGAAAAGGAACTAAAATCTAAATAAATAGCATACATTACTTAAACTATTCGGTGTGGACTTGAATGAGAAAATGAAAACAAAGATATGATAAGACTTCCCTTTTAGCCAAAAATATCCTAGTCTTTTCCACAGTTGCAAAATCCATTTAACTATATCTGATGAGGGAAGGAGAGTTAGAAATATCAAAATAAACAATGACAAATTACCCGGTAAAACAAAGCTCCATACAAAACAAAAAAACTTATAATTACTTGCAGGGGTGTTTGTTTGTTTGTTTTGCTTTTTGTTTGTTTGTTTTTGCCTTGAGGAAATGGCCCAGAAAATTTTAGTGAGAAATACATTGTTCTTTAGAGAATTAACCACAGAGTCAGAAAAGCCCAGAAAGCAGAAGAAGATCTAGGTTTTCTGAAAAAGCAGCAACAGAAAAGCAGGATGCAAAGTTGTTATCTGGCCAAAACTGAAGCAAAAAGACAGAAACAGTGTCCTGGAGAATATAGTGACATACTGAAAAGGGAAAGACACGAAAGGAATTCAGAGGTTCAAAAGGGAAGTTGGTGAACATACGTGCACAAAGGAGCAGCGCCATCTGAATGAACTATGAGAATTGGTCTTTGAGGATTTTTCAGATTTATGAAACAGGAAGAAAGAAAGAAGGTAGGAAGGGAGGGAGGGAGGGAAGGAAAAAGGGAAGAAACAGGGAAGAGAAAGAAAAAGGATGATCAAAACAACAGTTCTGAAAATGACCTCAGCAAAGAGAATGTTCCCCGTACCCTCCCTCTGTGAGGGAGGCCTGGTGGCCAAAGCAAATCTCACAATTGAATAGTATCTTGGTAATTAGTTGAAATGTTTAATTTAACGGTTTAGTAAATTCAGTTAATAGTTTATCTCAAGTGTGTGATTAAGTTATTCTTGAGGAAATTCTTTTTTGTTTCAAATCTCAATTAAGATTTCTAACATGGTGTTAACTATTTCCAAAATAGCCTAATCCAGAAAAAAAGAAATAAGATGGATCCGTATCTTAATCTTCACTCGAAAATATACTCCAGGTGGATCAAAGATTTAAACAAAAAGAATTAAATCAGAAAACTACAAAATAGAGAGCAAAACTTATTTTTGTATAATCTTTGAGTAGGAGAGGTCTTCATATTGCATAAGTTAGGAGCCATAAAAGGGAATGTTGATAAATTTGAGTACTTTAAAATTAAATATAAAAGTTATCCATAAGAAAAGCTTTTTAAAATGGCACTTGAAAAGCAGAAGGAAAATGTTTAACACATATGATAAACAAAAGTATAATTTTTTTTTGAAACTGACTTTTAGTATGTCACCCTCAGTAGAGTGATAGGGCATCACAGCTCACAGCAACCTCAGACTTTTGAGCTCAAGCAATTCTCTTGCCTCTGGGCAAGTCACTGGGACTGCAGGTGTCTGGGCAATTTCTGGCTATTTTTAGAGACAGGGTTCTAGCTCAGCCTTCTAGCTCAGGCTCCTCTGGAACTCTTGAGCTAAGGTGATCCACCCACCTCAGCCTCCCAAAGTGCTGGGAATACAGGCGTGAGTCACCGTGCTCAGCCTCAAAAGTCTAATTTGTTACTATTGAAGAGCTATAAATAAGCAAGAAAAAACAAAAGAAAAACGAGAAAGCATATATATAGAAAATTCCAGAGAAAATTATGCATAAATATCTAGTAAGTATGTGAGTTAATAGACTCGCTCACTGTGAAATGCAAATTAAAAATGCAATCAGATATTGTTTTCACTAAGCAAATTGGCAAACATCAAAAGTTAGGAACACAATCTGTTAGTGATATGGGAGGAAGGGAATAATATACACTGATATTAACATATGGCATTGATCTATGTTGGTATTAATGTAATTATCAACCTGCAATTATAATGCACTTAATGTTTGGTTCCACAATTCCAAATCTAGGAGTTTATCCCACAGATAACTACGCAAAGTTCTGAGATTTTCCTTGCTTCTGAGCTAACAGTCTGTCACACTTTCATGAGTATTGGCCGGAGTTTGGAGACTCCTGGGCCAGAGAAAAAGAAGGGTCTGACTCTCACAGCAGGAAGCAGCACAAGCTGTATGTTTCTGTCACTTCTCCTGTCCCTTAAA
The DNA here is from genome assembly GCA_963574575.1 of Galagoides demidoff. Classification (NCBI taxonomy): domain Eukaryota; kingdom Metazoa; phylum Chordata; class Mammalia; order Primates; family Galagidae; genus Galagoides; species Galagoides demidoff. The sequence continues at coordinate 4,456 of CAUYQV010032256.1, forward strand.
GGCCCCCAGGGACAAATGGAGGGAGGGGCTGTGTTTGTCGTGGTTTTGTTTCAGAGCTGAGGAACCTTGTGTTCCCAGACTTCAGCTGACCAGTGAGTATAGCTATTTTCTTTCCAGAGAGAGACACCATCTCCATCTTCCAAGGCTGTTTGCTATAAAAACATCCTTGGGAAGGCAGTCTGGAATAATCTGGAATAAGAGAGCACTTGGAATTTTGCTTACAGCATAGACAGAAAAGTGACAGCCTCACGGAGCATTGCATCCTAACACAGGCATTTCATACAAAGATGTAAATATGAGTATTTTTACTGCAGTACTATGTAATAGCAAATAATTAGAATTATAGAAAGTACCCATCAAAAAGCTCTACCTGTACCAGTGAGCCACGTATGTTGATATATGAATGCCTAATAAAAGCAGGAAACTGATGTAGTATGGATCTCCCTTTCAAGTCTTATTTTCTACTAGCTATAATGTATATGTATTCATATATAAAAATGAATGAAAAACTGGTAATAATATTTCCTCTAGGCATGTTGGGAAGAAAATTTACTTTCACCATATTTTCTGTGCTGCTTGGATTTTGTTGCATGCGCTATGCAGGAATTTAGGTACTTTTTTGTTTAGTTATGCTTTCTTCCGTTTTGAGACGGTCTCACTCTGTCGTTTGGCTGGAGTGCTACAGCATCATCTCAGCTCCCACAGCCTCAAACTCCCAGGCTCCAGGGATCTTCCTGCCTCCACCTCCTGAGCAGCTGGGACTACAGGTGCATGCCTCCACGCCCAGTGAGAAATTAGTTATCTTTTAAAAGTCTCTTAATAGCTCATTCTGGCCAGTGATCTTACGTGCAGGCAGTATTTCTCTTTGACTTTATAACTGATGGAGAAAGAAATGTTCGAGCTTCCTAAACCATCAGTACAATCTCTATTATTGTTATTCTCAATCTTGGTGCCTTAATTTTCTCCCTATGAAACACTTATTACAGTGTAAATAATTTTGTTTATTTGATGGTTTATTAGGTTTTGCTCTGTTCCATTATAGAGAGCATTGTAATCTCTCTGGTCAAGCCCACAGTAGGTCCTCTATAAAAAACTGTTGATTAAATGAGTTCAGTATAAGTTTTGGTGATTAAAAGATATTAATTACACTGTGATGGGAAACCAACCATTAAGATCTAACACTCAGTTGTAAGTCATTTGGCTGGATTAACTGGAGAGTTGAAGGGCTTAAAAAGGTTAGTTCAAGTCTCTATCAAGAATTATTCCACCCTGGGAAGTCGAGGAGGGTGGTTTCCTTGAGCTCAGGAGTTTGAGACTAGCCTGAGTAAGAACAAAACTCTGTCTCTATGAAAAGTAGACAAATTTAGCCAGGTGTTGTGGTGGGTGCCTGTAGTCTCATCTACTCAGGAGGCTGAGGCAAGAGGATCACTTGAACCCAGGAATGTGAGGTTGCTGTATGCTAAGCTGATACCACAGCACTCTAGTTTGGGCAGCAGAGTGAGACTCTGGCTAAAAAATAAAAAAGACACACACACGCAAAAGAAAAAAAATTGTTCCAACTTCAAGAAACGGTAACAATATTTCGTATTAATTTATTGATGTGAATTAGTACAATAGAGTCCCATCACCTAGATATGTCACGTTTCATATTCTAGAGAGGGACTCAGAGGCCAAAGCCAGCCCATCAGCGGTATCTGTAAAGCTTTATGGGCACACACCATATTCATTCATTTATATACTGTATTTGACTGCTTTCACACTACAGTAGAGTTGAGTTGTTGCAACAGAGACTATAAAGCCTAAAACCTCCCCAAACTGGCACTTTTCAGAAGAACTGTGCTGACCCATGTTCAAGAGGTTTTTCTGTGAATCTCTGAATAATGAGAGCGCTGAAAGCTTCTACTCGTATGATAGAGAAATTGGATAACCATCAGTATCGGGACCACAAATTACAAAAAGGGCTTTGTCTGGAGTGGAAAGGAATAGAATTCTTATATAAAAACTCACTGAAACATTTCTTGAAAATAACCACTTCATCTCAGGTCAAGGCAAGGGAAAAAGCACAGGCAGGGAGACGTTTCTGTGCTTCAGACAGGGTCCCCTGAGGGATGCCGTTCTAATTATTAATATTTAGTCAAAGGGTCATTTGTGTTTAGATGTGATTCAGACTCTAAGTAAGGAGGGTGACTGCAATTGCCATATCCCCAATTAGTTCTTGAAGTTCAACAGTAATTTCTTCCTAAGCAGCATTTTTTCTATTAAAAGTATTGGTGACCGACAACTAGTTTGAATCATGGGAGGAGCCTCCCTTCACACAAAGCAACATGGATATTCCTCCCAGGTCCCTTTTGCTGAAGGTGAGCTCACTCTCTGAAGTAGACATGATCTCTGTTCACTACCAGCAAAGGTACTGTTTTGCTAATGTGTTATTAATATGTAGATATCCATTTACTAAAAGTGGAGCTGAGAGGTTCAGCCCATTCATTTGAGTTTTCCCGGAAGAGCTGCAAAAAAAAAAAAAAAAAAAAGAATGTAATCCATACCAATATATATCTATTTTTCTTTTCAATGACACAGAGGTAAAAATATTCCTTTGAAATGTATATTATTCAAGCCATACATCTCCTCACACTGACTATAACTCACACATACATTGTTTATGTTTTATGAAATAATAATGTTCCAGGCAGTGGCTAAGAAATTCATCTTTGCCCCTGGGTCGCACATCAGAGGTTCTATAACACCTGATGGACAGGAGTAGGAACTTCCCTGTGCTTTAAAAGAATGAGATAAAAAGACATAAAGGAAGGGAAAGGACAAATTCAGTTGATCAGTTTGATCACTTTTATAGATTGCTTGTCAGTGGGGAAAAAAAATCAGCCATCGCTTTAAGTTTTCAAAGGATTAGCACTGGCCTTAGTTGTTCCCTAAACCCCTCCTGAGCATTATGCCTCAATTATTTGACTTTTTTGTTAGCAAACGCCAATCATTCCCAGGCGTCTGTCCTTCATTATCAAGTCAAAGCATTTCCCTTCCCCAACCTCAGATTGCAGCTTTTCCCAGGGCTTATTGATGGTTTTAAGGAGAACCAAACTTTCCTGATAAGATATTTTATGCTTTGAAAATCCTTTTAAGAACAGCAGGCTGTAAGTGTGCAAGATTAATTCTTTCCCTCCATCACGTGCAGATAAACTTGGGAAGGTTTTTCGACTAGAACAAGGAGAGCTTTATGGTGCAGTAACTCTTTCTGACAGTGACTCAGAGATTGCTTGTTTGTAAAATAAAGAAAATATATGTTAAAAAAAAAAAAAGAGTGAGCTTGGCACTGCAAGTTAAAACTATTGTATATTATTAAAAACCATAATGGTAATATCTGAAGGGGCCCTGTTAAATTAATCCTATGTATCAAAGAGACTAAATTTTCACATTTCTGATGAACATCAACACTGCTACATTTAAAAAAATTTTTTTAGTTTCCTTTTAGTTCAGTTTGCTGTGCATAACTCAAATTCACAGAATTGTAAAGAAGATAGAAGGGTCTGGCGATCTAGAGTTTGGGCACTTCTATTTAGAAATAACCAAATTCAAGGTAAATATTTGCATTTCAATGCAGGCTAATCAGGCATCTTTATTAAGTGGTAAAGCTGTGCTCTACTCAAACTTTAACATGGAATGGTTAAAGGCAAGGACAACTTTCAGGTGCCCTTATCAACGTATTTAGCCCCAATTGTATTTTCCAAATATGTTATCAAAATGGTAATTCTATGCTTTCCTTTCTGTAGCTAGACTAGGTTTCATAAAGGTAGAATTATTATTATAAATATATTGGGGGGAAACTATTTCAATTACTGGGAAAATATGTAACTCCAAGTCTATTTATTTCAATTTATTCAACTGTCTTGATATATTCGTGCACAGAACTTTATAAAGAATGAATAAATTCACCTTGAAATTGTACCAATTGACTTTGGCTGGGCTAGCCTGTGAGAGGAATCAGAGTCTCTTTTTGAAATAAGCCTTGACAATGCTGATCAAAACAAAGAGGCTATTCATTTATTAAACTGACAGTTCAACCTGGGCTTCAAGCTTAAGGCATGATGGGGCCTGGGGTGTTAGTCATGGCCTGGGGTGCTGGCCTCTACCAGATACATTTTTGCTACTCCACACTCAGAGCCTATATCTGATGCTGTGACATTTCCTAGGGCATTGGCAGCTGTTCCGATGTCAAGCAGCTGGTGTGAGAACTGTCATCCCCTGCAGGTTATTATTCCATGAGTGACATGTTAGCCGAGAGAATTTTTTCAGAAAACCACCTTGGTTTCCCTTTAGTTACTTACAATCTATCAGAAAATTCAGCAAAGAGGTCTAGCATGGATAACAACTCTATTAAAATAAAATTGTGCATGCCATGGTCAAGTCAGGTAAGTAGTTATTATGCGAGGGGTGTGAAACCCCTGTTCCGAAATTTTCTGTCCGTGTAGTTAATACACCACACTTTGTGACTAGATCATTTATTTTTGCAAGTGAAGGTTAATTCCACGTCCTAACTTATTTAATAGGTGACATGCTATAATGCCATCTTGTATTCCCTCAGGATGCTGTATACACTGGAATAAACTTGGGAACGGCAAAGGGAGTGGATTGGTTGCAAGGAACCAGGCCATCGATGTGATTTCTGGCCATCCAAAAGGTGTGCAATCATTATTCTAACCATTAGGGCTGAACATTGAGCAAGGGAGGATCAACATCTATGGCATCATCTCGGCCTTCTAAACACATTGAGAAGCATTGTAGGGAAAGGATTCTTTCTTGAAACACTGATTGCTACATTTTAAACTAAAGGGTTTTATCTCCTATCAGTACATTCTGTTGGATAATCAATAGAATTCAGTAGAGACAAGCATAAGGAATGTCAGAATCAGATCATCATTTGAAAAAAGAGGTGTAGGCCTTTAAAAAATGATTAATCCAAAAAGCATATAGATGAGTAGTAATAAAGTTGTTTGAATCTTTAAATGAAGACAGCAAAGCACCAGATGGCAGTTTCAGTCACAACTAGGAGTCTGGATATCCCAGAGCTGTTTGGTTTTTTGGTTGTTTGTTTTTAATTTTCCTTTATTAAGCTTGGGCTCTTGCTCTATTACTCAGGCTGGTTTTGATCTCTTGGCCTCAAAAGATCCTCCTGCCTCAGCCTCCCCTGTCACTGAGACTACAGGTGCTAGCCACCAAGTCCCAGTTCCAAAGCTGCTGTTAAATCACAACTTCCCTCAAAAGACAAGTCCATTCAGGTTTACTCAGGGTTGCAAAGAGAAATCTGTTAGATTTAAAATGATTTTAGTAAGGAGAGAAACATGGGCTGATGAAAACAATGGTGGCATTTTGCTGTGTTTTGATTCTTTAATTTCTTGCTGAACATTTGCATATAGTCATGGTACCCATAAGCATCAGTCCTGATATAACTGATTTTTATTGTTTATCATCTCTTCCTATAGTCATTTCCAAACTTTTGTAACTTTACTACAAATTTGTGTTAGGTCCCATAATTTAGGTAGGGCTGAATCAACCCCTAAGATACAGGGGAAAGACATGACCTGGGCTTAAGCAATTACTGCCTTATTACCCTCCCCCCACGTGTGACAAATGGCTATAGCTGGGCCAAATTTATCACTAAAATTCCCATTTTAATTGTGGGGAAAGTGTTTAAAGGCTGTAAGTCAGCTTCTTCACTGCACTTTATAGAAAGTCTGTCTGCAAGTTGAACTCTTATGAAGAATAATGAACACAGCTAAGGAGAGATCCTGGGAACATGCATTGAGACCCTGAATTCATCTCCCTTTGAAACCTGTACAACCTACAGTTATATAAGCAAATAAATCCTGTTTCACTAAGTCAATTTGCAAGGACTCTATTTGTACCTAGTAGACTGTTAATTTATAGGTAAATGTTCTAAATTTTTATTGTTCTCTCTTCAAAAGTTCTTATATATACATATTTATGTTTGAAAAGAATATCATCAAAATAGATTTATATAAATATTTTTTAAGGACACACTTCATCTGGAATTTTTAACTATATTTTAAGGGGAAAAATATACTCAGTAACCTACCCCAAACACCTACATGTCATATAGTTCTGTCAACATAGACTCTGGGTAGTCTGGAAATCCACAATCTTGCTAACTTCTTTTTAGATTCTAATTTATTTCAGCAACATTCACTTTATATATTAGAGATGTAAAAGTGGTCTGAATTTGCCAATCATAATCGATCTACATAGATAAAATAAACATAGACATAATGTAAAGGATAAGAATTCACTAAAGTTTGGGGTATTTGAGACAGATATAGAACTATGTGAAATAAAATATACAAAGAAATCTTCTCAGACAAAATACACAGATATATATGTATGCATGAATAATTACTTATATACTTTTAAGTATATATGTAATCTTACACATGTATAAATATATTCTCATTTTTATACCCTTTTCTTAATATCTTGATTCTTTTAATCCTATCTTTTCCTTGAATATTATCATTTTGTTGCCTTCAATATGACAACTATTGCAGAAGTAATTTTTGCTTCCATTTATTGGATTCTTGGTCACTTTGAATATCTGAAATTAATCATTAAAACAATCGTCTACCTGATTTTTTCAAGTTCTCAGATTTTTCTCCTATTGAATATCCAATTATCGTCCTTTGAAAAATTATATATGTGTATCTATACACCTACTCATATGTTATCTTTCTACATGAGAGTGGACAGGAGAGAAAAAGGGTGGAGGGAGAGAGAGAAGAACCCATTAACTCATTTTTTCTTTGAATTTAAACTTTGGATCTTCCCCTTACTCTATTTAAAATAGCTTCTGGACACAGCTATGTGTTTCCTTAGAGACTTTCTGAAACCACAATAACAACAACAAAAAGACACAACACAACTAAAAAGTGTTTTGGTATTGAATCTACTTTAAGTCAAAAGATTTTTTCCCCTCTGGGAGCGATGCTGTGTTGAGGGTGATTGGTAAGAGAGAGAGTCCATTAGCTTCTTGACCCTTAGTCAAGTGTAATGTTCAAGGTTGTAAAGTCATACCTTCCAGGCAGAAATAAATTACCCTGTTAGAAACCATGGTTTTGAAACCATGAAGCATACACAGCAGGAAATGCTTACATTAACAGATGTGTTTATTTTCTTTAAAGTATAATATCATAAGATAGTATGTCACAGTGTACTTGTAACTTTTTTATTTTGTCCAAAACTTACATCAAATTTATATTTTGGCTCAGTTAAAAGCAACAATCTAGCCTTCATCCAATCCTATTTTAGATTTCACGAATCAATAGTTATCTTCAAATTACTCTGTTCAAAATGATGAGAGTTCAGAGTATTGTAATTATTTCAGTTTATTTTCTAATTTAAGATTAAACTAAGCCAGTGGTCATTTCTCATGGTATTATTTATTCTTATGGACATAGCAAATTATAAGGGTTAACTGCATATCTTTTTAAAAAATGGGTCTTATGAAAACAGGCATCAGCTTGGTGTTTTTTCTTTTCCTTTGAAGTATTCATTTGATACTACCCTGAATTTTTCTCATGTTAGCAATCAACATCAAGATCCACATCAGAATCTTGCCTCACATCACAATGAAACTAACTAGGGATAAAATTTTTGTGCATGTACAAAGCACTTATTAGTGTCAGAGGAAGCAACTCTTCCATGGCCAGAATGTGACTTCGAAAGAGTCTTTTATACATTTTAAAGGAGATTTTTATTCATCAAATATGAAGTTTTGCTCAGAAAAGGGCATGGAAATGTTCTTCATTATTTATTCCTATCAGTTGACTTGTTTTGATGCAGGTTATCGAAAATACTGGGTTTCCTGTTCGCCAATTCTAAATGCTTTCCTGTTTTCTCTTCTATGGGCTTTGATTTTTTTGTTTGTTTGTTTTGTTTTTTTAGAAAGAAGAAATAATTTGAGGGTTTGCGATGCTTTTGTAGAGTTGAGGAGCTAACCTGTGGTCCTACTTTCATCGTTTCTTACACTTAATATGAGAATAAAATCTGCAGTCTTCAGGCACAAAGCTTTTCCTTCCACACGGGGGATTTTTCTTCCTCCCCCTCCCAGCCAAATTGCTGATCCAGCATCAGATTCCATTTGGATGGCTTAACACCACATCTTGTCAGTTTTACAGTCTCCAATTTACTTTAATTGTCCTCTCTCAGGTGACAGCAGTCAAACGACAATGATAGCGGAAGTATTTCCTATTAGAGCCATGAGTTTAAACTCGCCAGCCCTGTCTGCCGTACTACATACAAGGGATAACGAACAACCTTACAATTAAACAGACACCATTTTTGAGTTGTTTTATAAACAACGGACGGAGTCATATTCCTTAATCACCAGAAAGCCAACTGATAGGAAGAAGCTAGCATCCCCTTCTAACACGGGGACTGGAGAAGAGTCTCCTTGGAATTGATTCCTTTATCTGTAACCACAGCCTGCAGCTGGGAAATGCCGACGTAACACTTCTTAGACTTACCCCGCCACGTGTTTCCTTTCCTCTTCCTAACACTACAGACATTAATGAATTATCTATTTCTTTACTTGGAACTGAAAAGTAAAAATCCTAGTTTCATAGTTGCTAGTCCATAGGAGAAAAAGACAATGTGTCCTTCCTTTAAATGAGGCTTTCTTCACTTGCACTTGCAATCCCCACCTCTGAATTCAGTGTAACCAACTGCAAGTAGATTGTCAGCCAAGATTTTTTTTTTAAACTGCTTCATAATTACAAAGGGGTAGTTACTTACATTCATGTCCAAATTAACTTCTGTAAGAAATATCATTCTCTTTTTTAAATTCCCTTACTCTTTGGGGGTGGATGGTTGAAGGATGCAGAAGTTGTAAATAATTTCTCCGAGATGTACAATCTCTGTAAGATTTCGTCACACTGTGGTTTTCACTTTACTCTTTGTTAGAACTTTAAATCACAGCAGGGAGTCAATTAGTGTGATCACTGGATTTTAAAGCATCGTGCAACATATAGAATTGAAAAGCAAGAGGTTCTCTGTTACTCTATTTTGACCTTAAAGCAATTAATGTACTTGCAAAAAAAATGGTCGAATCTAATTTTTTTCTTAGTATCTCAAATTTGTCAGGGAGCTCATGCAAAGTACCTTATATGAAAAAGACTGCTTCTGTTTGGGTTGGGGCGTGTGAGTCGCATGCTGATCTTGTAAGAACATTTTTTCTTATCTGGGAGGTCAGATATCACAAAAAGCACGCAGCTTTCGTTAGTGTTTGGGTATTTACTGTGTAGTCCTAGATAGCTCTCATTCTTTTAACATGGGGTGAAAAAGAAAAAAGGTTGGACAACCCTAACTGGAGTTCATTCTTTATTACTGTCTTATTTTCTTTTTTATTCAAGGAAAGTTTATAGAACAGTACATAGAAAAACTGAAGTTGATAATATTCAAAAAGCATTGGGAATTTGCAAAGACAATAAACGAAACCAACTGATGCAATCACCAAATAAACAGCCTGGAAAGGATTAGGGGAAAATATATCATATGGATGGGAACGTTAGATTACATGATGGAAGCCACAAAATAACCACTGCTGAGTGCTACAGTATTAAGCTGCTGGGACACTTGAGTGTCAAAAAAAGTCCTAATGGACGGCAGTAGTAGTTCCACCGGGAGACACCATGGTCCCGAGCATATATCTTTTTCAGACTGAGGAACAGGGACCACATCAGGGACCTTCAGAAGCAGGGGGCATGGAGCAGTGAGGAGCCTGAGGAAGAGCAGAACCGGCCTGGGTGGCTATTCCTACCAGACCCTCAACCAAGATCCTGAACAAGCAGAGGTTGAGCTGTCACTCCTGAGAAATGGAGATCTAGTTGCCACAGCCAGGATCAGATCCAGGCCCTGGGGCTTCATTTGCCAGACCCTCTCGTAAGGTAAGGATGAAGGTTAAGCTGGAGCACTGAGCAACCACAGCTCTATTCCTAGGGAACCTGAGTATGTAGAGCTGCTGAAAAAGACCATGGCTGGAGTCAGCCTGATGGAGGGAGCCAGGGGCACTACCAGGGCTTGAGACATATCCGATGCCCAGTAGGAAGATGTGGTACATAAAGCCCTCCAAGCTAGCAGCATCCCTGCTTAGGAATGACCACACCGAGAGCTGCCTCATCTCCCACATTGCAGGCCAGAGCCAGCACAGGACTGAACACATGCTTGGTTGTAAGTAAGGGCCATCTCCACCCTCATTTACCTCCCTTTCCTCATCAAAGCAACTCATATTTCTTCTCTGAGATCCACTTTATACAGTTTGTACATAAGGGGACATCAGCCCCAGCCCAGCTCAGCTTAGCATGTGCCACTCTGGAGAATATGTACAAAGCTAAAAAATAAACCCTATGTACAAAGCTAAAAAATAATAATAATCAAAGATAAGAAAAGTACTCTTCCCCTGAGATTTGTATTATGCCTGTCTGGCTCTATAATCCCCTGTCTCTCTAGCCTTATGCACATACAGGATTCGACTCTGGAAGATGGGTCTATGTCGTCACCTTTAGTCACTGATAACTGAACGAGTTATCACTCTTGAAGAAACTCAGCATCTTTTAGTAATATGTGACAGATTATAATTACTCTCACTTTCAAAAAAGCTTTCTTAATTTTTAATTTCAAATCCACAGGTTAGAATTTAAATTCATCTCTGCAGTCATGGTAGATACTTTAGAGCTCACACAATGTCCCTTCAGAATTTCAAAACTCTGATTTGGTGAACCCTGCCTTCTTTTTCCTAGGATACATCAACTATTTCTCTTCATTGCAGAGATATCCATTTTTTAAAAGTTCTAATCCATTATTTTTGCTGCAAATTTTCCATGTTTTAAAGTTCTTTCAGTTACATAGCCCAACATAAAATATAAGATTATTGGAGTGATGCATAATTTCTGTTTGTGAGTTATAATATTAAAATATTCCTAAATTTAGGAAATTATCAGATAGGTTAGATATATGAGCTTTTCCATGTTGGAAGTGACTTTAACAGGGAATTCAGTATTTAACAAAGGCCTTGGGAGTTCATTCAAAATAATGCATTTCAATTCAATCTAAGTAGTTCTAATATGGATTAATAATGGATAATGACTACAAGTCTGACTAGATACTGTACCAATGACTACAAGTCTGACTAGATACTGCGGGGTTCTTTGTGGTTTCGGATTATTCTGTCTTCTTAGATTACTTATAAAATTACCATATAGAAAAAGAAATGAAGATGGAATTTCAAATTTGCAATTTAATTTTTGACAACAAAAGTGATTTCTTTTTACTCCGGAAGCAATATTGATAGACTTCATTTACCATTGATACAAATAGATCAAACTAGATTCCTTCAACTATAATTAAATGTACTGAAAATCCGATAAAACATGGTGGGGCTACAACTTGGCCATCAAGGGCTTTTTCAAAGATACAAATTTATTGAGAAATTTGGCTTAATTAGGATGCACCTAAATTTGACATGTGCTAATTTTATTCTATTTTACCATTATTTTTCTTTAGAAATAATACATACAAGTTTTATTAGTATGGCCTATTAGTAATATTCCTCATCCTTGTAATAACAAAGTTCCAGTATTTCTTTGGTCTTGGAGAGATTAGCATACTTCAAAAAGGATATTATTGTATCAGGAAACAATTTGACCTGCAAATGATTTGTAAAATCAATAGATCAATATGCTACATATATGTAAGAAACAGGTGCATTGATTTTTCTACTGAATGACCAGTTATTATCATGGAGGGAAATGGCATAGATGCAGACAGAGAGGTTTAGCTCATATTTCTAAAACATAATGCCATAAACAGTGTGGACTAAACACAAGAAAATTATTTCTGACAGCTGCGAAGGCTGAGAAGTCCAAGATCAAGGTGTTAGCAGATTTGAGTTTTGGCGAGGACCTTATTCTTGGTTTACAGCTGGACACCTTTAGGCTGTGTCTTCAGATGGTAGAGTGGGAAGCTCTGATGTCTGTCTCCTTATAAGGGTATTAATTCTGTCTTGACGTCTCCAGCCTCATGACCATCTAAACATCTAAACCTAGTTAACCTCCAAAGGCCCTGCTCCCCGATGCCATCACGTTAGGGGTTAGGGCTTCAACATATAAATTTTTGCAGGGACATGAACAAACTATAATACATTCTAAGAGAATAAAGAGGCGATTGGATTCATACAAATGTACTTGCAAAGATAATTATCTCCCTTTGAAGACTGATAACAGATGTGATCCATTTTACTTCACATCCCGTAGATTCCCTACATGAAGCTACTGAAGTTAGTCTGCAAACTAAGTTGATAATTAATCCATCAAATTAAACAACTTGCATAAGTACTTTTTTTCTTACAACTTTTTCTGCTAAAATATCCCTTTTGTAAGCCAAGTACTTTGGCAGTAGGTAGAACCAATCTCACATGTAATTTGGCTTCTTTTAATTTTAAAAGCTGAGCTCTGGAGAGTTCAAGTCCACTGTCCAATGAAATTCTGGCTCATTTGAAGGGAAAATAGGTACCCTGTGCCAACAGAGTCCGTGTGTGTGTTGTCTGAGGGTATTTGTGTGTTTGTGTGCATCCCTGGTGACCGGAAATATCTATAAAAGACCTTAGGCCTAGTCCATTACTGCATATTTATACACTAGTTAAAATTCTTATTTCCCTGAACATATTTGTTCATTAAACCCATGCTTGAAAATTTTGAGTTTATCATCGCAATCCTTGTGATATTACATTGCATAAACAGCTTGTGATTTTTAGGTTAATTGTTTTTTTCTTCGGAGAGCGGGGTGCATAATAAGCCCTTTAAAAAGTGCCAAATGTTAAAAGTATAAAATGAAGTAAAGTGAGCAATGAAGAAAATTGTTTATCAAATGGCATAATTATTTACTAATTATTCACTTTATGCTTTCAAAATATGGTACAGTGTTTGTGTTTGTAATAGCTCTTTCATTTTTCATATGAAAGCAGATCCATAAATATTTGTCTAAATAAAGACCTGCTCTGTGTACAAATGATTGTTGAAACTGAGTGCTTGGAAGGAAGATCTTCAATGTTTTCACTGAGAAATAATGAAAACATATTTGATAAATAATTCATTTACACCTGCTGTGCATAATAATCACTCATGATGTTGGAATTCTTTCTGAAATAGTTCTCTGAATAAGTTGTCCTTTGCACAGTGCTGTTTCCAGGGAGCAGACTTGAAAGTTTGTGATATTTCAGTAAGCATGTCGTTCTGGGAATTAATACAATAAATTCGGTTTGCAAATCTTTGTGTAAATGACTTATCTTAAATGTGCAAATAGATTGGTGAAGGTTTAAATGAGAATTTTGTGAGAGGGATAGCATTATGCAAATCCTAAATCAAGCTCTGCTTTTTAATTTCTTTATATATCGATAAATGTAGCAAATTAAACTCGTAGAATGTTTTAAAATGAGTGTTAAAAAAAGTACTATTAATTTTATGTGTTAATGCTCCCCAACAAATATTCCAGAGGATTCTGTTACTTGCTCAAGTTCAAGAACACCTAATTTTGTGATGGAAGCTTACCATGTACCCCATGACAGTATTAATGTACAAAGCTATGATTTCATAAAAAAATACAAAATGCAAATAAAAAGTAAATTTTTAAAAAAAGAAGCATACCCATAAACATTTAGCTTGTTTTGAGTATTAAGAACTCGAGAAACTAATACAATACACTAACATTTCCATTCACATTTGAATGTGGAAATTATTTTTGCCTTTTTTTACTTTAAATTTATGCTTAATTTTTACTTAAGTGAACTCTAGGTGTTCTCACGTTCATCTTAAGAAATCTTGTATTTACTATGGGATAATCTAGAAACTATACTTAAGAAAATATTAACGCATACAAATGCCTATCATTTCTCAGTAGAGAAAGAACATCTTTTTGTTTCATTTTTGTGTTCTTGACATTGAATGTGTAATGTAATTCTTTCCTAATAATCATAGTCCTGGTGTGGTGAAAGGATGTTAGCATGTAAGAGTTACTGCACCAGTGGTTTTAAACAAATATAATAATTACTCATATATGGTAAGCTAAGAGATTTCTGGCTTAAATGAAATGGGCATAAAGTTTAATAAAGTATCAACAAATTCAAACACATTTGAGTCATAAAAAAGATATAATTCCTTTTTTATTTGTTTGACGTTGGACAGTTACCAGTTTGGGACTTCCGCATGTTTCAAATTGTCTACTTGGTTGAAATTATTTCTTCCCATTTGAAGGTGCTTTCCTAGAAAACAACTTCTCGGCTAAAATGACTTAGAAATGTCTTCTCTCACAACAGGTGGTGAGCAACAAATGTTAAAATTAATACATGAAAGAGGCTACTCCATCAGTCGCCAAATTCTAGAATGAGGTGGCCAAGTAAAACAGGGTTAATGAGTCTGGTGCCTATAATAGCTATGTGGGGTGTACATATTGACGTAGTAATTATTAGTGATAATGATAGTGATTGAAACTCAGGGATATTAGAGGAGATCGACAGAAAGTTAAAAAGCAAATTTAGGTCCCCACAAATCAGTATTATAGAAAAGAGGCATAAAATCAGAAGTGTGCCTTGATATAACAAAAATCATGGTAGGGGCTATTGAGTTATTGTCTAAATTATGCTTTAATTACTGTTAGAAAGGCATAAAACAGAAAGAAGCTGAGGAAAATAGTGTGTCTGCAAAATTAAAGATAGCATAGGAATCTAAGAAAAAAAGAGAGCAAAATGTTGAACAGAAATGAAATAGCAATTGTTAAGATAAACTATTTTTATGCAGAAAATTCTTTTGGAAATATATAAACTTAAAAGGTAAAATAGAGAAAATCCAGTTTTGTGCAGCAGGAGAGCCTTGTTGTAGAAAAGTCCAGCCTGAATTTAAGGATGATGCAATATTTAAAGGGTTGATATTATAGAGGTGACCTAATTGGATAAATTTACAATAAGCCCCATATGCCTTCTGATAGTCTTATTGGAATCATTGACCAAATAATTCAAAAATGCTTGCTATATAAAATGTAAATATCATGCTCCCTAATAGCTGAGATTTGAACAAGATATTCTTCAAAAAAAAAATCACAATTTTTAAAAATATTTTGAACAGTGGTAGGAAACAGATGATTTTACTTGACCTTAAAAATCTCTATCTTTTGCTGGAGGTGCTTTTATTTAAGTTGCTAACAAGCAGCCAAACTTGCCCAATTAGTGTAGAAATTAATTTTAATCACCAGCACCCCACCCATGGCACTGTCTTAGTGATCAAATAAGTTTTGGTCACTGAAGTCAATTAATCCCACTTCTGCAAGCTCTGTTTGCTGCTACGAAATGATGCATTAGAGTTGGCCGCTCGGCGAGACCAGGTAGGAGACAGAGGCGTGCAACTGTGCAAGGTCGACTCCTGACAGAACGTAAAACTTAAAACTGCCTTCACTGACTTTGTTCCTCTTTCTCTCTTTCTTCCTCCTACTTTTTCTGTTTTTCAGTTAGTTGTGTCCTGAGCAGCAGTGCTGAGAGAGCTGCTGCTGTGAGTGTTTGTTTCTGCGGAATTGCACATCTGATTGACACGTCTTGATTCTAGTAATTTGCCACGGTGCACTGTGGTGCCACTCATGGAGGTAACCTGCGCCAGGGCTCTAGAATCTTAGTGGGTACAGAGTTTTACTGGCTTGTCCCAACCCAGAAATCTATTAGGTATTTCTGGGGAAAAAAAGAAGCTAAAACTGAGTTGTTTTCTTTAACCCTTTTTATTGGGAAACGTCTCACATACAACAGTAAACCGAAGTATACAACCAACACAATTTATCATGAACACCTGTGCATTCACGACTGCGATTAAGAAATAGATCGTTGCTAGCAATTTAGAAATCCAACCTGCGTGTTCTCTCCTAGTAACTATTCACTGCCAATTTCTAAATCAAATCTGAATGTCATGGTAATCATCACTGCCTCGATTTCCTTTATATTTTTTATCAATTAATCTTAAAATCCTATAAATTGTTTCCTTTATTTATTGAATTATTTGTTTTCATACAGTTTAGTCTACTCCATTTGGTGTCTTTCACTCGGTGTTATGTTTGTAAGACTTAGGCACATGCTTAAGTGTAGATATGTTACTTTCACTTTCATTGATGTATGTAACATTCCATGATTTACCTCTGTCATTATCCAGGTTTCCAAAAGGCCTAAATAATGCTGATATAAATATTTAAGTATATGTTTCTTGAACATCTTGCTCTTGGCTACATACCTAGGAGTATAAATGCTGATATATGGAGCATGCATACATTCATATTTAGGAGATAGGGCCAAACGGTCCCAAAGTTATGCACTCTGCTGCAATGTATGAAAACCCAACAGCATCCCTTGTATACCTTTACCAATACTTGGAGTTGTCAGACCTTTTAAAGACTCTGGTGCATACCTGGTGATGTCTCATCATATGTAAATTTGCATTTCCCTGAATACCACTAAAGTTTATAAATTTGCCAGACTTTTATTTGTCACTCAGATATCTTATTAAAATCTCTTGCCCAGTTTTCCCTTGAGTTGTGATATCTTATTTTTTTTTTGTAGAGTTCTTTATGTGCTCTGAATTCTACTCCTTTATCTACTGATGCATTTTGAAAATATATTCCCTTACCCTGTGAATTTCTTTTTCATTCTCTTGATGACATCTTTAAAAAATAAGTTCTTAAATTTAACATTGCTCAGTTTGCCACGTCTACAGATAATGCTTTGTGTGTCTTAGGTAAGAAATAATTGCTCTACTCCATGGTAAAGTATTCCCCCATGTAACCATCCAGAAATTTTGCTTTTCTCATCTAAATATATAATTCCTTGGAATTCATTTTTATTATAGTGTGAGGTAGTGGTTGAGTCACACCACTTTCAACATGAATAATCACTTGTTCTGGCATCACTTGTAAAAGATAACATTATTTCCTATTGTTGTATATTACCACTTGTTTTGAATTATGTCCGTCGACTGTATGTATGGTTCTACTTACAGTTCTGTCCCCTGGATTATTTCTCTATCCAGACACACATAACACCTTGTCTCTCTACTACAGTGGGACAGTGGCCTTGATATCTGCTAGAGCAAGTGCTGTTCCTTTGCACTTCTTCAAGGCAGAGGGTGATGCCAAGGATGATGTCTATTTTTCATTTTCATATCAAATTTTACTGCAGGCCCCTCATCTACAAAAACTCCTATGGGAACTTGGAGGGGATGCAGTGCATTTGAAGGTAATATTAGGGAGAATTAGAAACCTCAAAATAGTGAGTTATTTAGTCCATAAACATGTTTTACACATCTATAGTCTTAAATTTTCTTTGATTTTTCTCAATAAACATCGTGTAGTTTCTTCTAGGGAGGTATCGCATGCTGTCCTTTAGATTTATTATTTTCTAATTTTTTATGTAGTTTGAAATGACATTGTTTTAAAGTTCAATTTTCTGTTTGCTGTAGCTAAAAGAAACGTAATTGATTTTTGCACTAGAAATTGCATCCAGTGACCTTGCTAAAATACTTTATTGATTTTAATTCATTATTTTGGTTTCTATCTATACATTATCATGAAAATAATGAGGATTTTATTTCTACCTTTTTAATCTACGTTCCTTTTGTTTCTTATTCTCGGTATACTGTTAAGGACTCCAATAAAATGTTGAAAGAGACAGTGACAGAAACCTATGTCTTCATTTTAAGTGGAAAGTTTAAAACTGTCAAGCAAGATTAAGCTCACTTTTTTTGGTGGTGCATGTTTAGCAGTCTGAGGCCATTCCTTTGGTCCTTTGTTTTCTAAGATTTTTAAAATCATGTATAAATATTGAATGTTCTAGAAACTTTTTGCTATGTTTTTAAGGTGATAATGTAATTTATCTTCTATTTTTGTTTATATGTTACATTAAATTAATTGATTTTTCAATGTTAAACTAACCTTACATTCCTGGAATAAAACTAACTGGCTACAATCCATTACTCTTTTTCCTTTATTACAGAATTAGGTTTACTACTATTTGTGTTAGGATTTGGAACTCTATATTCTTGTTCAAGATGAATGAAAATGACCTCTCTCCAAGTATCCTATCCTAACAATAGGAAATAAGAAGCATGGTGGTCTCTTTTATTTTATTTTTGCTATCTTATAGAAGGTTTTGTGCAAAATAATTATTGATTAAATAGTTGAGATCACTGATGACATCAAGGGCTTGGTTTGTGTTTTGGGTTGCTTTGTTATGTTTTTCTTAAATTTTTAAAATCTTGTTCATGAAAAAACTTTTAATTAGGGATTAAGTTTAGCTAGTATCAATAGGACCATTAAAACTACTATTTTGTGTGCCTGATATATTATCAAATTGTCAATACTACGTTTTCTAACTTTATTAATTATCCTTTTATCCTTCTAATATCTTAAGTATTTTTAGAGTTATTGATTTGTATTCTTCCTATTAGCTATTTGAGCTTTCTCTCTCTCTTTTTTCTCTCCTTTTATACTCAGGGCTTGCTAATTTTATTGATTTTGACCATTCTATATCATTTCTATTTATTAAATATGTTTTGTTTTATTTTAATTTTGCTATATTTTTAGTTTAAATTGCTATTACCTAACACTTTAATAAAGATGTTTGGTTCACTTATTTTCAATCTTTCTTTTCAAATATATGCAGTTAAAAACCTAAGATTACCTCTAACAAAAGATGTTTCTGCTTACCACAAGTTTTCATGTGTGTCATTTTTATTTAAGGTGCAGTTAAAAACTAGGTATGGTTAATGTCATCGTGAACTTGACTGGGATAAGGATGTCAATGTAGCTGGCAAAACATTTCTGCATGTGTCCATGAAGATTTTCCTGGAGGAGACTGAGCATTTGAATCTGTAGACTGAGTAAAGATTATCCTTCTCATTGTGCTTGGGCATTATCATTACCTATTGGAGCTCCTGGTTCTCAGGTTTTTGGACTACACACAAGCTTATTCTATAGAAACAGTGCTTTTCAGTAATTTGGACTAAGTCTTTAAACTGGATTACACTGTTAGTTTTCCTAGTTTTCCAGACCTAAGAAGATCCTGGGTCTTCTTGGCTTCCATGGTCTCATGAGCTAATTTCTATAATAGCAGTCTATCGATCTATCATCTACCTGTTTCCATGCTTCTCATTTAATTTCTCTGAAAAATCATCACTAGTACAGACATGTTCTGTTTTATATCTAGACTTCTTCTCCCTTTGACCTTTCTTTTACAGAAAATTCATTCCTTAATTGCCAAACATATTGGACCTTTCCATTTAATTTTATATCTTATCTTACCTTGTTCATGGTAAAGCATTTTCTTGTTATGATTTCTGTCTCTGGGGATTAGCTGAAATTTGCTTAATGACCCAGCATTTATACCCTTTATGTAAATGTTCATGTGGGCTTGAAAAGAAATTTTTTTTTCCTGCACTTACTGGGTGCAATTTTCTACACAGCAGGCATAGTAGCCTTTAGGTGAAATCTGCTAACTATGCATTTCAAATTTTCTATCTTTACTGATTTTTTTATCTGCTTTTTCTATCAGTTACTAAGAAAGGTGTGATAAAATGTTATATTTGTAGCTTTGCTTTTTGTCCATAAATACTGTGAATTTTTGCTTTATATTTTGGCACTTTGTAGAATCATTTATATAATTTTAGAGATTATAAGGTCTTTCTTATGCATTAAAACTTTGATGGAATGCTCATCATTACCTTAGTTTTTCTTTTTAAATAAATTCTAGTATTCCTGCCACTACCTTGGTGCTCTGAACTTTTTTACAAACATAGAATTTGTATGGCATAAATCTTTCTCTCCTTGTCTTTGATATGCCTGTCCTTACGTTTCAACAACTTGATTGACAAATGATCCATTTGGACTGCTGTAACAAAAATCCCATTAACTGGATGGCTTTCTCATATAAATAACAAACATTTAATTCTCGTAGTCTGGAGGCTAGGAAGTTCAAGATCATGCTACTGGCAAATTAATTGTCTGCTGAGAACTTGACTTCTGATTCATAGATGAACATTTTTTCACTATGTCCTCATATGATAGAAGTGGCAACGAATCTCTCTGGATTGTCTTTTGTCTAATCACATTCAGAGGACTCTATCCTCATGACCTCCCAAATGCTTATCATTAAGTATCATTTTGGTCATTAGGAATTCAAATATAAATTGTAAGGGAAACAAACATGTAGCCCATTGCACTAAAAAAAAAAATCACCAATTCAAATGATATGTTTTTATGTTTTAGGCATGTTCTTGTCAGCATCATTTTGCTATTTTGTACAATCTGACAGTCTTTGCTTTTATATTTAATATATTTATGGTGAGTATATATTGATATTTTGGCTTTAAATGTAAATTGTTTTCAGTTTTCTCTAGTTAATGCATTTGTTCTGTTTTCCTCTTTTCCTTCTCTCTCTCTTTCTTTTAATGTCAATGGTTTTTTTTTTCAGTTTTTTTCTCTTTTTCCAATTTTTTTTTTTTTAATTTCAGGTTAATGTAAGGGTATAAACAATCAGGTCACAATATTTCAGTTTCTTAGGGAGAGTTCCTCTTGTAGTTGTGAACTGCACCCAGAAGGTTTGACATACACCTCTACATAATGCCCAGTAAGTGGGAGCACCGCAATCCCCCCTCTGCCTTCTTTCATTACCCATTCCCCCATCATGAATTGAAATGAGTTTTTCTCCTCTGTGGATGTGAATTATATCATCTACTGGCTTCGTATTAGTACTGAGTTCATTGGATATTTGTTTTTTCATTCTTGTGATACTTTACTAAGAAGAATTAATTTTTAATTTTTAATTCCATTTACTGAACCCCTATATTAAAGCTATGCTAGATTCTATAAGACATTATAATTATTAATGAAATCAATATTTATCTAGAGTCTCTCATATACTTACA
Organism: Galagoides demidoff; assembly: GCA_963574575.1. Lineage (NCBI taxonomy): Eukaryota > Metazoa > Chordata > Mammalia > Primates > Galagidae > Galagoides > Galagoides demidoff. The sequence continues at coordinate 25,473 of CAUYQV010032256.1, forward strand.
TCTTCTTGTAAGATTATATTTTTCTTGTAATTTCTTGCTTTTGAGGAAGAGAATTTTCTTTCTCCTGAAGAATAATGTTAGTATAGCTTCCAGTGGGAATCTTCCCATCATGAATTCTCTCATTTCTTATTTGTCTGAAAACACCTTCATTTTGATTACACATTTAAATTATAACTTGCCAAGTATTAAATTATAGATGAATATTTATAAGGTTTCATCATTTAAAAATGTCATTCTACTATATTTTGGTTTTCATCATTTATATTAAAAGCACCATTGGTAGCTGGACATGGGGTTCACATCTGTGATCCCAGTACTCTGGGAGGCCCAGATGGGAGCATCAGTTGAGTTCAGCAATTTGAGACCAGCTTGAGCAAGAGAAAGACACCAACTCTACTAAAAACAGAAAAATTAACTGGGCATTGTGGTGGATCCCATCTACTCAGGAAGCTGAGGTAGGAGGATCGCTTGAGCCCAGGAGTTTAAAATTGATGTGTGCTAGGTTGAGACCATGGCATGGCATTCTAGTCTGGGCAACAGGGTGAGACCGTGTCTCAAAAACAAAAAGAAAAAAAGAGGTAACACATCCACAATTGGTAATCCTTCTCCCAGCAAGATTTTCATCTATATTTACCACTGTATGTATACTTAAGTATTGATCGGTCAATTCCAATTTAGTATTTAGGACATGTGTTTTTTTCTCCATTCTTGTGGTGTTTCAATTAGAAAATGGTTTCCAGATCCATTCAGGTGTCACAGAAGATACTAGATCATTATTTTTTTCTACTGGCTGAGTAGTACTCCATAGTATGGGTTTACCATATTGTATTAGTCCATTCATGTATTGGTGGGCACTTGGGTTGTTTTCACATCTCTGTGAATTGCACTGCTATAAACATTTGAGCGCAGGTATCTTTTGTATAAAATGATCTTTTTTCCTTTGGATACACACCAGCAATGGGATGGCTAGATCAAATGGTAGATCTGCTTTAAGAGCTCCATAAAACTTTCCACAGAGAGTGTGTACCAGATTGCTTTCCCACCAAGAGTGTAAAAGTTCCTTTCTCTCTACATTCACCTAACATCAGTTGCTTCTTGACTTTATGATGTGAACTAATCTCACTAGGGTTAGGTGATGTTTCAAGGTAGTTTTATTTACATTTCCCTGATGATTAGAGACATGGAACACTTTTTCATGTGTTTGTTGGCCATTAGTCTGCCTTCATTAGAAAAGTTCCTGTTCATGTCTTTTGCCTGCTTTTTAATGGGTTGTTTGATCTATTTTTGTTAACTTGCTTGAGTTCTTTATATATTCTGGTTATCAGTCCTTTGTCAGATGTACAGTGTGTGGATTTTTTCTTTCATCCTGTGAGTTGCCTATTTGCTCTCTTGACTGTGTCCATGCTGTGCATATTTTCAATTTGAACACGTCCCATTTATTTATTTTTGTTGTTTTTGTGATTGTTTGGGGAGTCTTCACACATTCTTTGCTTGGGCTGATACATATAAATGTGTTTTCAACATTTTCTTCTAGAGTTCTTATAGTTTCTTGCTTTAAGTTGAAGTCTTATATCTACTGTGAGTTAATTTTTATGAGTGGTGAGAAGTGCAGATCCTGTTTCATTATTTCCATGTGGCTACCAGTTTTCCCAGCACCATTTAGGGATTCATTTCCCTAGGATACGTTTTCATCTGTTTTGTCAAAAATCAGATGGAAATATGAGAATGGTTTCATTGATCACTTGTATGATCCAATCCATAAGTCTATGTCTCTGTTTTTATGCCAGTACCATGCTGTTTTGGTTACTATGGTCTTGTAGCATAGCTTGAAGTCTGATAAAGTGATGCCTCCATTTTATTATGTAAGGTTGCATTGACTTTTCAGAGTTGTTTCTGGTTCCATAAGAAATACAGAACTATTTTTTCCAGATCTTCAAAAAGTAGCATTGGTATTTTAATGAGAATTGCATTGATTCTGTAAATCACTTTAGGTAGTATAGCCCTTTTAACAATGTTGATTCTGTTGATCTATGAGCATGATATATTTTTCCATTTACATCTTCTGCAATTTATTTCCTCAGTGTTTCACACAGATCTTTCCTATCCTTTGTTTAATATATTTCTAGGTATTTTATCTCCTTTGTTCCTACTGCGTAAGGTGTTATGTCTTTGATTTGATTATCAGATTGACTGTTGGTGCATATGAAAAATACTGGTATTTGTACATTGGTTTTTGTAACCTGTGACTTTACTAAATTTATTATAAATTCCAAGCATCCCTTAGTTGAATCTACTGGGTATCTAGACATATAATCACATCCTCAGGCAAAGGGAGATAGTTTGATTTCTTCTTTCCCCATTTGGACACTCTTGATTTCCTTCTTTGGCTGATCTGGTGAGTACTTCTATTGATTTATGAACATGATATATTCTCCCATCTGCTTATAGTTCATAGCACAAGTTGGGATGATTCTTTCTCTCTTAATGTTTTAGGATTATTTCTTGAGTATAGGTACATGTTCTTGTAGATTTGATAAAATTCTGGTATGCATCTGTCTGGTCTGTGATTTTTTTTTAGTTGGAACATTTTCTAACGCTCTTCAATTTTGATGTTTAATGTTGACCTTTTTAGGAGTTCTATTTCTTCCTGATTAAGCCTGGGAAGTTGTTGGGTTTCCAAGAGTTTGTTCATTTCCTCCACATTTTTAAGTTTATGTTCATAGAGATTTTTGTAGTAGTCTCAAATGATGTTTTATATTTCCATGATATTGTTGTGACTTCTCCTTTTTCATTTTTAATTGAGCTTAGTAGAGTTTTTCCTTTTCTGTTTCTTATTAATCCAGCAAGAGGCTTATCAATTTAGTTTATCTTTCAAATAAACAACTTTTTGCTTAATTAAACTTCTAGATATTTCCTTTGTTCTCAATTTCATTTAGTTTTGCTCTAATCTTTGTTATTTCTTTTCTTCTGCTGGCTTTGGGATTGATTTGCTCTTCCCTTTTCCACTATTCATTGGATTGTTAATCTTTGATCTTCCTGTCTTTTTGAGGTGGGCATTGAAGGCTATGACTTTTCCCCTCAGGACAGCTTTTGCTATGTCCCACAGTTTTTGATAACTTATGTCCCTATTGTTTTGTTTAAATAATCTTTCTTTTTTTTGAGACAGAGCCTCAAGCTGTCCCCCTGGGTAGAGTCCCATGGCATCAAAGCTCACAGCAACCTCCAGCTCCTGGGCTCAAGTGAGTCTCCTGCCTCTGCCTCCTAAGTGGCTGGGACCACAGGCACCTGCCACAATGCCCAGCTTTTTTTGGCTGCAGCCATCATTGCTGTTTGGTGGGCCCAGGCTGGATTTGAACCCACCACCTTAGGTGTATGTGGTTGGCGCCTTAGCCACTTGAGCCACAGGACCAAGCCTAAACAATCTTTGGATTTTCATCTTTATTTCTTCATTTACCCAACTATCACTCAGCATCATATTGTTTAGTTTCCATGACCCTGTGTGGGAATAAGAATGAGTGAGTCTGTTAGAATTGATTTCTAGTTTAATTTCACTGTGATTGGAGAAGTTATAATTTCTATTTTTTGATATTTTTGAGACATATTTTGTAGCCTAGAATGTGATAAATCATAGAGAATATTACTTGTGCTGATAAGAATATATATTCAGTCATTTCAGGTAAGATGTTCTATAAATGTCTGTTAGTCCATTTGTCTTATAGTTCTGTTTAGATTCTGTTGTTTATTTTCTGTTTGGAGGATTTGTCCTGCTCTGTCAGTGGGGTGTTGAAGTCTTAGGCAATTATGGTGTAGCTGTGTATCATTTTGTATATTTGAAGTAAATTTTGCTCTAAGAATCTGGGTGGTCCTGTATGGAGTACATAAATGTTTATGACTAGGTTTTTTTGTTGTTGGATTGTTCCCTTCACCATTATATAGTGACCATCTTTTTCTTTACCTTAGTTGATTTAACATCAATGTTTCCTGATAGGAGATTCAGCATCAATCAATTTCCTGATTTTAACTTGTTTATTTAACTCTAATATTTTTATTTGGTATTTTAAAATTCCAGTTACCTGCAAATACTCAATAATTGCTTTAATTTTTTGATATAGTGAGAATCATTATTTCAAAAGATGTGTGTGATAACTACTATAGGGAACAAAGTGGTTGTTTCAATTTTCCACTGTTATTATTGTTTTTGATCATGTTATATACTCTATTTTTGGTCTTGATTATGTTTATTTGTGAAACATTTTTGAAAAACAGTTTGTAGAAATGATAAAATCTTGCTTTACAAAATATTAATATTTGCTTCATCCAGGTCCTTAGGAACATTATCCATCTGGGATTAGCTCAACCAAGTTCCAGGTATTCAGAGAATACAGAATTGCTATAGTTTCTGTTTTATTTCATCTTCATTCCTATGATGCCACCCTAGATACTTATAACTCCCTTCTTACCCCAAGGGACTTTATAAAAAGTACTCAAAGCACTTTCCATGCCATGAAGGAACTAGAAAACATATCCTATGGGAAAATATTTTACAATGACTCCTCTTCCAGGTAATTGCTTATTTATGTTGTTGTTTTCAGTATTAGACTATTCTAGTCTAATTTGCTTAATTGTTTTCAGCAGGTAGGCTAAATCTGAATTGTCTACTGCACAAATACTGTGTATTACTCCATTGCATTTTTTTATTTAGTTATGACATTGGCATGGCTCCAACTGTAACCATAAGGCAGGCAATAAGAAAATGTAGGTGTTATAAAAACTGCAAAAAATGTTGATGTGGAAAGAGAAGAGTTCTTAGTTGAGAATAGTATCCTAATTTATATCAAACTACCTCTTTTTCCAGTCAAAGCATTTAAATATTAAAAATAGAAATATAAATACGATTTCATGTCAACTCCATTTTTTATGTTACTTTCTCATTTAATTTTACAAATATGTAATTTCTGCATACTACAATAATTTTAAAGTTAATACTACATGAGAAAATATACTTAACATTTATAAAAAATAAAAATCTAACAAAATAAGTACATTGGTTTGAATAATCTTTTTATTAAATTATACTCAAATAATTTTGTTATAATATTATATTTGGAAGATTCTATTTTATACTTGTGTTTTGAGACCAACAGAGATGAAAGGCATATGTAGGGAATCTGAACTACGTATATAAAGATAGAGAAGCAAGTGATTTTGACAAATAATAAATGTATAGTAATGTAAATTAGGGATGAAGAAATAATTGGAGGAAGAAATAAAGAAAGATTTAAGAGTAAAAATATAAAATGTATAAATATATAAGGACTATAAATCCAAGAAAGAAAAAAGTTAAAAAATATGAATAGTTAGTATCCCATTTCCAGTAAAAATTAACACAGTGCAGGAAAACAAGTTGTCATTTAAAAGTAATGACATGCTCACCAATTATATGCATATGTCATAGACTGTTCATTCACTCTACACATCTTATTTAATGTTATTAATGCATGTGTATGCATGCTTTGATCTGTCAAGAAAGGATTCATGACACTTGTTTATTTCCAAGTATAAAAATATTTCAGTGATAGCATGGGTCTGTGAGAGTTTTTGAAGTTTATGAATTCTATCAATGTAAGCACTTTAAAGACAAATAACTGTCACAAGGAAAGGCATAATTTTAAAGAAACAGAATCATGTGATACTCTTATTATTATTATTTTATCTTGCAGTTGTCTATCTTATTGACTCAATGAAAGCTACTGGTAACCCATTGAGGGATCAAGGACAGTCTCTCTCAGAATGACCTAAAGTTTCCATTGAAAATAAAGATTCATGAGAAGCCCACCCTATGCCTATGATTAGTATAAGGCTTATAATTCTCCTTTATGGTATATTGCCTAGATGACTTTTTATACACTAACATTTTAAAATTACTACAGTAATGCCTAGGGGCCAATTCACCAAATAACGAATTCTATATTGCAGAATGCTGGTGATCACAATTTGAAGCCCATGTAACAATGCAAAACAGCCAAAAAATACTTGGTTTTAGATGTTGGTTATATTCTTAGTGTTATGATCAACAGAGCATGAGGAACACAGAAATGGAGCCTCTTGTGTACTTTTCCGATTGACTTTCAATTCTTGCCTTTATCAGCTTGTAGAAGGTGGTGAGTTTTTAAATAGATGATAGATAGATAGATATAGATGATAGACAACCAATTATCTTTTCACCTTACTGAACCATTTTAATATAATGTGTCTCTTCTAAAAAGTGACATTTGACAGTTATCACCATATGAGATTGAATTTTAGACCATTGTATGTTTACTTAATTTTGAATAATCCTTTGAGTAATACATAGTATTCATTAAATAATGCATTCCTTACTGGAATAAGTTTGATTTGCTAGTAAAACTAAAGTTTACACTTTTAAAGCAATTCTTTATATGGATGCACCTGTAACCCAGCCATCTCTGCAGTTTATAATTCTCCTATTGTTCAATACTTTTTATCATTCATGGCAACATGAATAGGGTGTGTTCACATCATTCACAGGCAGAGGTACGTGAGGCTCAAAATAGAATGAATTAAGTAGAGATGATAAACTTAAGGTATAATTAAAAAGAAAAGCCAGTAACACAAGACTTATTTTGTCAACATTTTTAGTTTGGATAAAATCTTAAGAATAGTCTTAGTGCAGTCTGAATCTCCTCTGCTAACTTATTTTTGGTATAGTACAATAGTTAAGTGGATGGAATCAGAAGTCACACACAAGAGTTGAGTTCTGGCTTTGCAAAGCAATCTGGGCAAACGGCTTACATCTTGAGGAAATCTTAAAAATTCTCAGCCATAAAACCAGGATAAAATATAGTAGTACCTGATTTCCGGGTTTTTCTGGGGCTCAGTAGAATCTTTATTCCATGAAGACGAGAACTATCTATTTCACTGCTATCTTGCAAGTGCCAAAAACACTATCTAGCAAATAATAGGCATTCAACAAATAATTATTAAATGAATGAAAAAATAATAAGTCAATATGCAAGGTGCTTAACATAGTGTTTAGCATCAGCAGGAGCTAAAGGATTGTTATCTGTTAATATTATTGTCATGAATTTCAAAGCATTTGTGTATTATCCATTTAATAAAATAATCTAAGTGCTTATTCTTCTCACTTTGAGAACATGTTCCAAATAGTTTGTCAACAACAAGTCCTAAGCATAAACATCTAGGCTGATATAGAAAAATTATACAAAAATCAGTCTTTTCAATCCATCTCTGATAAGAGGCAATCATGGTTTACTGTACAAGAGCCTAGTATGATACAATATTGAGAAATTTATAAAACTATTTGGATATTTCCAAATTATAAAGAAACTTCTAAGGATATGCTTGATATGCATAATATTTCCTTAGGAATACATACACACATAATATTTATTTATTTATGTGTGTATGTATTCCTAAGGAAATATTTATCAAGAATATCCTTAGAACATATATAACTAGGGGCAAGGCTTATTTTCAGGCACATCATTTTATTGGACTTGTTCCATAACAAAATGCATAGAATTTTTTTTAAAACAAAAGACTACAATGGTGTTGTCAAACTGCCCTTAAAAATTATTTTTTAAGAATCACTGGCTGTTACACATTCTGAATGGGATAATATATACAGTGAATCATGTATATTTTATATATCTGATATTATAATATTAATCATTGCAATAATTGGTAGTAGCCATGGTGTAAATATATCTAGAAGGTTTCATAAGGCTCTGCAAATGGGAACCCATATAGTCTTAGAGGAGAAAGAGACAGAGGTATATATGCATTAGGAGGTTCACACTGGAGTCATATGTTTTGAACTCAAATCTTGAGACTATCACTTATTAGCTGTGTGACTGCACAAAATGTAAATTCTCTTAGTGGCATTTATTCTTCTATTAAATGAATATTTGAAATGATAATATGAAATAATGTCAGCAAATTGCTTAGTATATTTTCAAGCATAAAATAAAACTTTCATAGAAGCCAATTCTTACGTTTATATAAATTCAGGGCAAATCATAACTATATATATATACATACATATATATATATATATTCATGATATAGAAATTGAAATTCGTAAGATCATCGTAGAATGGGCTTAGCTCATAATGCCTTCCTATATAAAGAACCAATAATATATGAACTCAACAATTCCCATACAAACTCCCAGAAATGACATAAAGTCTGAATTACTAGACATTGAAGATTCTGTGGTGGGTTGGGGGATGACCAGGGAGCAGATGATGAGAAATTATTTAATGGGCAGAATATACATTATTTGAGTGAGGGATACAGTAAAAGGCCAGACTTCTATGCAATATATCTAACAAAATTGTAACAAAATTGCACTTGAACCCCTTATATGTATACTAATTTTTTAAAAAGGGAAAAAATGACAAAAAGGAAAGGAGTAATAACATGTTGCCTACAGGGGGCTCAGCAGTTCTTATAAGCGTTTGCCCTTTTATAATGCCTATTTTATCACAGTAAATAATAAAAATTTAGTTTGTAGAAAGATATTTAAGCATGGAAGATTAACAAGTGTTCTTTGACTTAGCTTTTTGTAATCACCTTTGATTATATAGAATTAAATATACTTTAAGATTGAGATAAAAGAGTTTAATTTATGGGTTTTACTTTCTGTTTTATATTCTACCTTAAAAACCATTCATATATTCTACCTATTTCTCCTCAAATACTCAAGCCATTTTTAATTAAAGCATACAGTTTCCCATCTGATCAGTCAATTCCCTACTTTCCTAGTGAGTGGTCACCTGGCTGTTTAATAACAGCATTGGAGATGAAGGCAGACAGCTTTATTTCTTGGTCTATAATCATTATTAAAGTATTTTCTACTAAGTACAAAGATTAGGTTTCTGATAACATCATTCAGCAGTCTAAACTACATAACATTTTTCAATTTGTCATAATCACCTACTTAAAAAGCTCACATTTCTCTAAAGATTAACATTGACTCAATGCTAAAATTGAAATATTTATCATAGATATTACCAGAGAGAACTTCTCACCTAGTTATACACTTTTCATCTAATTACCTATCTTGGTAAGATAGATAAAATATATTTTGATTTCTGGTAAAATGGTCTAAGTAAGGAAGACTACATTAGTATTTTGTGACTTCAAATAAAAAAAGCCCTTTATTTTGGAGCAAAATTCCATTCAAATTATAGTCTTCAAATCTGCTTTCCAGTAACATTGTTACATGCCACTTAAAATCTACCATTGTATTAATAAAATGTGCCAGACCATTAGTGCCATTCACATATTAGTTCTCTACTGTCAAATAAGGATATACATGAAAGATAGCAGTGGGTTTTATTCAAATTTTTGCAATTATGTTCCTTTATATTTTATAATGCTGAAGTACAAACACATTGTTACTTTGGGTCATCAATGTATCTGCCTTTTCTCAGAACTTAATTTTTATGATATACTTTTATTTTCTCATTTGTCATTAATTTGCCAAATATATCTCCCTTGTTTACTGTAATATAGTGAAGGGGGGAGGCAATAGGGTAAAGCATTCAGGCTTTGGCATCACATAAACCCAGGTTCAAGCACAAGTTCGGCTCCTCTTGAATGGTTTCACTCACAGCATTTCACTTCCCTAAATTTCAGTTTTTTATGCTCTATGTTAGATAAATAAGAATTCATTTTTAATATTACTACAAATACAAAGCAAATTTTCACCGTGTGTGCTTATATGGTAGGCCAGTCTCTTAAACTTTTATTAAGAGGAATAAAAGAAAAAAGAAAGAAAAACACACTTCCTTTGGGTGGTGCCTTTGGCTCAATAGGGTAGGGCACCGACCCCATATGCTGGAGGAGGCCGGTTCAAACCCAGTCCCCGGCCAAAAAAATAAAAGAGAGAGAAATAAAAGAAAAAAAATGGTTACAATGCTGAAGGAAAGGGGCAGAGGATGAGCTTTTAATAAATATTACTTCTACTATTACTTCTGATGGTCGTACTGCTATTTCTACTGCTTTAAACTCATCGTTGAATCAATGGCCAGTCTTTTGGGTATGTGAGATTAATTACAATCTAACTTAATAGGATATACCCTATTGAATTCTTCTATTCTCTGTCCCTCACAATGGAATTATCATTTTCTTGCTCTTTCCTGATGTTGTTTCTCAACCTGTTATGTTTTCTTTACCATATTTTTTTGTTAATGAATTGAAGGAAAAGAGAAAGAAGAAACAGAGGATCCCACTGAGGTCACTGTCCTTATTTATATATTATAGTTCATATGAGATTGGGTAGGAAATAATTTAGAGAAAGTAACATAGGTTGCAGATAAAGAAGCTGTGCAGAACCTATGTGTAAAAAAATAAAGACGTTGAGGCTTGGATCAAGTTCATGGCAATCAAAAAGAAAAGGTTAGGATCTAAAGGTGATTTCTAGTAAAGGATAAATAAAATCGCTGACTGGTCAGATACGTTTAGTTCATATTTTAAAGCATCATAAGTATGTGGTGACTAAGAATAGGCAAAGATAATAATAAACAAAGAAGCATCATTTGTCTTCTACAAATGCTGTTTTAAATCCTTTAGAACAGGTGCAAGGGGTGTGTGCTTGTGAATACCTGTGTGTATATGTGGTGATAAAGAAAAAAAAAACATGCCAAATGTGGACACTGAATTAAAATAGATTTAGGGGTACCAGGAGACTAGATCGACCCCTGCTGCTAATGAACATACATAGTTACCAACAATAATTTATTAGGTACCAGTTACATGCTCGGCATTGATAAAGACTGAATATATAGCAGCAAGTAAGGTAAAATATATGCTGCCTCCCTCATCCTTATAATCAGAGAGGAAAACCAGAAAAGACAAACCAAAGATGAGGTAACAAATTTATGGAGGCAACTGGGAAAGATAAACCAACAAAAAAATGCCATAAATTCACATAAGAATATTGATCATAATGGATATATCCATAGATCACACTTGATAGGAGAGAATAGGGTCTCTATATGTCTATCCCAAATGAGCTGGATATCACCATATAGAAATGTTTAACAGATGTTTACAATTCATTACCAGAGATTATCGTATTTTATCTGAGACTCCGACTGGGCAGCTTCACACTATGGTGCATACAAGACTATTGAACCTGTGAGTGTGAATCGTGCCGTCCTTTCTGCCTCTGCTCATGGCCTCCTGGCTAGTCTTCATCTCAGGCCTGAAGATAAGTGAGTTGAATTTGTTTGCACTCATTATGAAACATCATTTCATTACAAAAGAAAAAATACATTAATTAACTGATTTTACTCAGGGGAGATAGAATATGCCACCCAAAACATGCCAGTTGGATAGAAGGATTATTTTGAAACTAAGTGGGGCACAGTGGTTCATGCCTGTAACCCTAATATTTTGGGAGGCTGACATGGGTGGTTGCTTGCGGTTGGGGATTAGAGACCAGCCTGGATAAGAACAAGAGTCTATCTCTATAAAAATAGAAAAATTAGCCAGGTGTTGTGGTGAGTGCCTATAGTCCTAGCTTCTTGGGAGACTGAGGCAGGAGGATCGCTTGAGCCAAGATTCTGAGGTTGCTGCAGGGCAGTCCAACCAGGGGGACAGAGTGAGAGACTCTGTCTCAAAAAACAAACAAGATTATTTTTAACTAAAGGTATTTGAAGAACAGCAGATACAAAAAAGACACTTTGATTTGCTCCTTTTCCTTCCTGAAAGAAGAGAATAAACCCTCTTCTCTGCCACGAGAACAGGAACATTCTTACCACCAGGGACGATGACTCCAGCCTGAGAGAAACTGGTTCACACAAATCATGTAAAACAGCCCTAATCTTCTTACTTACAGGGATTAACTCCTTGCAAGCCCAAGGCCCCTTGCATTATTTCATTTTCATAATTGCCTAGTCTTTGTTTACCTTGATATAAGGGTCTGATTTTAATCACTTTGGGGCGGGTCTCCATTTCCTATGAGGGCTTACTAGTCATGTAAAACTCATTTTAAATACATTTGCATGCTTTCCTCCTGATAGTCTGCTTTTTTGACAATTTAATCCTCAGATCCTACTGAAAATTTTAAGAGGGTAGAGGTAAAATCTTGCCCCTCCCCCCATACTGCCATCCATTCATAGTTTGAATGGTGACTGACTGTTTCAAATTTCCATTTATATTCAAAACAAGGAATGCTTTTATGCCCTAGGACAATCTTTTCCTTAATACTATTTAGGATGGAGGTACTGTATTCTATCAACTGCTGTTGACTGTGGTGTTGATTGCCACATTCTTTTATTTCAGGTTAGGGGAACAACCAGATATCAGCAGAGCTATTCTTAAAAATGTAGGACGTGCACATCTAAGAAACAGACATCAGCATCCCCAATGTCACTATTTTTTGTCGGGATGCTATGCCCTTAGCTTGCAAATATCAGAGCAATGCAGATAAGCTCTAACCTCAAAAAGAATGATATCTAGCATCAACCGTCTGAAATCAAGTCTTTGAAGACATTATATATCCATGTATTAAATTGCCTTCTAGTATTGTTCCTGCTATTATTCTATAGCTTTTCCACAGCATTTATTTACTAATTTTTGACTACGGGGTTGGTTATGCCTTAAACTGCTTTTCACCTACTGTTTCAGAATTTTTGCATTTGAATTCAGATTAAACTAGTGCTAAGGCCACGTGAAAATCAATATCTAATACACTTCTGAATGTAGTCCTCAGCATTTTTATCTTGAATTAAAACAACTTGCAGTGTTCACAGCACCACCTTTAATCAAGTGTAACCATAAACTACAAAGAATTGAAAATGAAATGAGTAGAAGACATTTCACACTCCAAGCAGTCAGATGATAATAAGTTTCCACCTGTTAACATATTAATAACAGTGTTAAAGAGTGCAATGTGCCAGAGGTATTACAAGTCTTTGCAATTTTACATGTGTCAAGAAATGGTTTGCTTGTTAGAAACTGGTTAGAGTATCAAAGCAGAGTGAATCCCATGGGGGAAGCTGATTGCATAATAAGGAAAAGGGGGGAATCTTTATTTCTTGAGTTATTTAAAATAACCTGTGAAAAGCACTGGATATAGAGCAAGGAAGATTGGCCTCTGGGGGTATTAGATGACCCAGTGTAATAGATCATTTCCATCCCCAAAGTCTGTAATTAACATGTCATAATTTTGAAAGGTGCAGTCAGGAGGAAGAGAGACACCGAATACTAATAAAAAGAGACAAGGCTTGGCGTGGAGGACACCCAATACCAAAGATTTGGGTAACAAGTCCAGGCAGAACTTATGGTGAGAATATTTCATGATAGTAAGAGGTTGTTAAAGAATATTGTTAAGATTGTTTTCCTCTCTTCTTAGAAATGATTTCCTCTGTTGGACTCATTGAAAAGTGTTTTGGGGTGGCACCTGTGGCTCAAAGGAGTAGGGTGCCAGCCCCATATGCTGTAGGTGGCGGGTTTAAACCTAGCCCCGGCCAAAAAACTGCACAAAAAGGAAAAAAAAAAAGAGTTTTGGAACTAGACTGAAAATGAAAACAACAAAACAGGCCAAATATAACACAATATACTTTACCTACAATGATTAAAAAGAATATTATTGTCTAATAAAGGCCAACGCCAAAATGAAAGTGCACCAGTATTCATTCCCATGGTGCTTTTTTAAGGATGGAAGGTCAAAACCGAAGCAAAACATCCAGCAAAAGAACATCAATGAATTCTAAGTTAAGGTCTAAATTGATCTATGGCACAAACATTCTCTTTCGTTTATTTACTTTTCTAGATGTAATAAGATTATGACATTCTACTTTCAAAGAAGTGTGCTGGAGGAGGTGAGTTTCAGGCGCATTTAGTTTGAACAGAACAGTCCATGTCCTGTGCACGTTTTCTTTTCTGTATGTAGAGAACAAAGGGAAAAAGCAAAAGCCAAATATTGGTGGTTTCCAAAGAGAGAAAGAAATCCATGAAGGGAAGTTCATTTTTAGAAAGCATTATTTACAAATTGGAACAATTGCATTCAGCATACTCTTAACCATGTTTACTTTTCGTAAGTTTCCAAAATGATAGCTTGACTGTATTACATAGTTTTTCCCCCTCAGTGAATCCTAAGAATAACAGCAATCTCAAGCAGTCCTCAAAGTGCTCATCTCTTGGTTGATTACCCAGTGATTACATATGTGGGCTATTAGTTGTTTCTAATTAATATAAAAACTTGCATCTCTTGATGAATGAGAAATCACACCAGTTATGCATGGTGGCAGTGTTTTTTTATTTAATATTTTATCCTCCAGAGTAACATGGAAATTGTGTAAAATCGTGGGTATGGGTAAAATCATGTAATAGGAAGGCAAATTAGCACAGTAAACAGTTTTTTTCTTTTTTTATAGAAATAGCAAAGTATTTTAGAAAAACAGTTCAGAAATTGTTGTTCAAAATTACCCTGGTTTTCCCCCAAAGAGAAAGGTGCCCTTAACCAGCCTCCTGTTGTGAAGCAAGGCTGAACCTAAACTCTGCTGAACCAATATTAGTCAATCCCAAGAGCCTGAAGGGAAGACTCTCACAGCAACCAGATAATCAAGGAAAGCAGTCATTATACTCACCCCATGCAGGGAAGAGCCATCTAGGAGCATTTTGATTATTTATTTAGCATACCAGGTTTCACAATTTAGATTGAGAAGAACTAATGGAGGCGTGCTGGTAGCATGTCTGCCATGGAATCATGAACATTTGTAGTTTATGTTTCCTACTGAGCCAAAACAGGAAGTATGTTCTTCAAGCAACTACAAATAGTTCATTTAAAGCCAAGGGTAGAAAATGGACACGCATCTCTAAATACCTATCTGTGCAGATGGATAGGCACATACATTAATTTTAGCTGGGTTTAAAAGGACCACACAATACCTGTATAAATATGTGAATGACGAAAGTTCAGTGTTCATAAAGAGAGTCATGCATAAATTAATTATTTGAATTATGTACCTTCTCAAATGGGGTTCTGTGGATAGGACTGCGTATAAAACTGTTGTGAAGCAGAAAGTGTCCCAGATATAAACAGAAATGGGAAGTTCTGCTTGCTTTCAAAAATATTCAGTGATGTGGATTGTCTCATCAAAGGTTCGAGGGATATAGCGTAAGGGGGTAGAAGACCCTCTTTCTGGAGCATGCATTATAATACTTCTTTAGGAATGTTTCCTCAAAAAAGTCAGAGAGGCTTTACCTAATCCATGATAGAGTCCATGATGCCTGGGTAAGGTCAGGAAAACTAGTAATTTGCTGAAGCTAAAAAAAGAGTGTATTTGCTCCTATTTGAATAAAGTAAATTAATGTGTTTCATTTTTTCTTTAAAGACTCTGTTATTCATTCTAAAAGAAATCAAATATAAAACCCTTAGCTTATACTAAAGTTTTCTTTATAAACCACTATTTCTGGCCAGCACGGTGGCTCATGCTTCTAATCCTAGCACTCTGGAAGGCTGAGACAGGTGGATTACTTGAGCTCAGGTGTTTAAGACTAGCCTGAGCAAAAGTGACACCCCATCTTTATTAAAAATAGAAAAACTAGCCCAGTGTGGTGATGCATAGTTATAGGCCCAACTATTGAGAAGGCTGGTGCAAGAGAATTGCTGAAGCCCAGGAGACTGAGTTGCTGTGAGCTATGACACCATGGCACTCTACTTAGGGCAGAGTGAGACTGTCTCAGAACAACGCCACCCCAAAAAAAAACCCCATGAACATGCACACATACTTCCAAACATTATATCTCATAAAGGCTGGCAAAATAGTACAACGCTATTGCTTTATTTTTTTCCTTTATCTTCCCTAGCTAAAAAAAACTATCTAAAGATTGTATAGGACAAAGATATAAAACATGACAAATCATTTTAAAACAGAAAAAAAAAGGGATTCAAATTGATTTCTCCCCCAAACCCCCCCGCCCCCAGATGAACAGCCTTTGCAAAGTTAATTGTAAACTACACCATCTGTAGTAATTGCAAACATGTTTTGCCTAACTCAGAGTAATATTAGTAATACCTAACTAGTGTATGTGATTCATTCGGTATACAAAACCTGAAATGTCACTCAGATCCCAGTATTTCCGTCCCATTATATCGAGACTATAATTCAAACTCATTGCTGTGTCATGAAAGAGCTCTTTGTGAGCTGACCTTTGTGGGCTTTTTTGATATTGCATTCTCCTTCTCGCTCTTGCTCTCTAGGATTCAACAACACTGGTCTTGTAATTTATTCTCAGAAACGACAAGCTTAGTCCGACTATGCAGTGTCTGCGCTCACCATTCCCTCTGCCTCGAAAGCGCTTCCTATAGACCTTGATCTAGATAAAGCTTCTTTAAGTGCAGGTTTCAGCTCATGTTATTGTCACATCTCAAATAATTATTTATTAACCACAATATCGAAAGACACAGGTTTCGGCTCACCTAATTGTCACATCTCAAAAAGGACTTCATTAACCATAATATCGAAAGAAACAGAGCTACAAGTGTTGTCATTGTACACGCTTTTATCATAGACCTTATCACTGTCCAAAGATCTTATTTATCTTATTTTACTTATCTTATTTTTTCTCTCTCTTCCAAAATATAAACTGTATGAGAAGAAGCAAATTGTCTGTCTTGTTCATAGTCGTACTGCCAATACTCAGAAGAATACCTGGCTCATAAAATATACTCAATGAATATTTGGGAAATAAAAGAACCAATGTGAATTAATGTGTCATGAAAGTATAAATATAAATTAATTTTAAAACTTCCAAAGTGCGTGTAATGAGATAGCAATCTAAAGCAAGTGCATTTTTATATCAAATCCTAAGATATATAGTTAATACTAAAAAGATAATGTTATTCTTCATTTAAATTATACAAGCTTTTTCTCGTAGAAGTTCATATGATTTGATGGCCATAATAAAAATCCAATTTTTCCTTTATCAGTTGTACTTGTAGGTGTTGTTTTGTTAATGAAACTAAATGTAATTAATGAAGTATGCTACTCCTATGTAAGAAAAACAGTTTACAAATCAAAATTTGTGTTTTAGGAATATGTTGAGATAGATGTAGTGGATACACATTAAATGCATATGGATAAAACAGTAAAGTGGCTTGAATCCTAGAGAATTAAGCTGTATCTTGACAGTCTGACAAAAACTCATTGCATCATACTGCCAATGATACATTAATAGTTTTCGTATATTAAATATTTTCTCCTATTATAGAATTCTAAAATTTCCACTGTATATCAAACTCTAATTATATAACAGTTCTTTTTCAATCTTGAGTGTCACTATTTTATGCCAGTGCCAGCCATTTACAACATTCTATATAGTGCAAGTCTGATTTTCAAGGGTAAAGCAGTTGTGGATAAGGATGCAAATAAACAAACAAGTAAAAAAGCCCTTCAAATGATTCTGAAGCATAGTAAAACATTAGATGTCATGAGAAAATGTTTTTTTAAAATCATCAAAACACAATAGATAAATTTGTATAGTAATCTCTTTTATCTGATTCTCTTCCTACAATAGCTAACATGTTTAATTGAAAGTAATTATCACTAACTGTTTGCAAAAGGTAGAAAATAACATTTTGCATGGGTTTCTGTACTCGATTATTTTTTACTACATTATTTTTCTGGGCAACTGTAACATCATGAATTTCAATAAACGTGTTCACTGCTCCTCAAGTAACTAAAGACTTTACTACACTGTAAATGATCCTTTTAATGACATTTTAACCACCTCTGAGTGGTAATCATAAAAAACAGTTTGAAACTGTCATTCATTATATTTTTGATAAGCTTACAATACATCAAGTTAACTAGAGTTGACATCCGCTACCACTTCTTCAAGAAAAGATGCTTTCATCTAAAAATTAGGTATTGATTCTTCTTTAAATACAGACTAATGACTCTTGTGTAGCTACTGTATGCATAGTACAGGTGGTACACACACCTCTCAAATTCAGGCAAAAATAAAGCTATACCTCCCATTTTCTAAACAAGAATGAAATTTGATTAATGTCTCAGTAGTGCATTTTTAATGGTAGTTTGAAAGTTGAAAACATATTGAAGAAAATGCCATGAAGGCTATGTTGACCAGTTTGATGAAAGCATTTCACATTGTGTGTAAAACTAGCACATTATACCCCATGATTGCATTAACGTACACACCTATGATTTAATAGAAAAAAAGAAAATTACAAAGTGCAGTAAGTTTAGGCTGCATTTTTTTTTTTCTTGAGACAGAGCCTCAAGCTGTCTCGCTGGGTAGAGTGCCATAGCATCACAGCTCACAGCAACCTCCAACTCCTGGGCTCAAGTGAGTCTCCTGCCTCCACTTCCCAAGTAGCTGGGACCACAGGCGCCTGCCACAACGCCTGGCTATTTTTTTTGGTTGCAGCCATCATTGTTGTTTGGCAGGCCCAGGCTGGATTCGAACCTGCCACCTTAGGTGTATGTGGCTGGTGCCTCAGCCACTTGAGCCACAGGCACCAAGCCTGGCTGCATTGTTTTTAAAATTTATACGTAATCCAATAGAATTGTTTTTATAATAATTGGTATAATTTTATAATAAAAGCACAAAAATAAAATAAAATAAAATGCATTTTATAATAAAAACACAATTTAGCAGTAAACTTTGAAAGATAATACAGGTACTTAAATTTAGTTATGGAATTCATGAAAATAGGTATAGAATTCTGTCTAAAGCATGCCTGTGTCCCTTTTCTTTCCCTCCAGATAACACAAACATAACTCAAGCTCTGTTTCCATAATGTACAAAAATGCTTGTTAAAAAAAAAATCTTACAATGACTCAAACTGTACAAAATCAGTTCATGTAACCAGAACATTTGTACTCCCATAAAAGTCTGAAAAGAAAAAAGAAAAAAATCTTTTAACTATCAATCATCAGATCTCAAAACAAAGTGAGCTTTGAACAATCCTTATTTCTTTTGTTTTGGGAGTTTCCAGCAGGAAACCAGATAATTTTTTAAAAGTCAGGAATACAACTTTGGGAAGAACACTTTTCACAGAAACAATTTATCAGCCACTTTCTAACTGGGAAATGAGACTGAATTTTAAACATCTCTGGCCACTTCCATTCTGTTCCCGTATCACATTTCTAAGGTGTCATTTTTTAAGCTTTACTTTGGAAAACAACACACATAAAAGAAAATGCACAAAGTATAACCGATTCGGCTTAACATTATTATAAAGAAAGCACACATGGAATTGTCACAATGCAGGGAGGCTGCCTGCAGTTCAGGCTTCCCTTCCTCCCCACACCACCTCTTCCTAATCATGGCTCCTTCTTGCCTCCTAAACTTCACCCACCTTTCACCTTTAATTTCACCTTCTCATTTTCCCTTCTATAGTTCAGCTATCTGGGCACACATTCATGAAATATTATCATTTATTTTTGTTTTGACCTCTACAAAATAGTTTTAAGATTCACATCTAAGTCACAAAGAGCTGTCATTTATCAATTTTCATTACAATAGCTTATTCTCTCTTCTTTAATCAAAAAGTCTGTTAAAATCATCTATTACTTCTAATAAGATTTTTTTCACATGTTCTCCTTTCCTAGAACACATTGTATCTTCCATGTGAATGCAAGTTGTTATATTCTTCTTAATCTTATAAACATTATATCTTCCCCTCGACTGAGCTTTCTAGAACAAAATTAAGCAGCAGTGATGACTGGGGGTGTCCATCTCTTGAGCCTAGTCTTGAAAGGATTCAAGATTCAGGGACTAAATACTAACTATGGGACCTTCTATAGAGTTCTTATAAGTACCTTTTAAAAAAATGATCAAAGAAGTTTCTGTGTTTTTCTTATTAGGAGGGTTGTGTCCCTTTTTTATTGTGAATAGGCTCTGAATGTCATTAGTTTCTTTTGTCTAAATCTATTGAGTTAATGTGAGTTTTCTCTTTTATTCTGTGATGTGGCAAATTATATTTATTGATTTCTCAAATGTTAAATGAATCACAATTTTCCCAAATAAGCATGAATGTCCTAAATGAGTATATATTATTTTTTGGATAGGCGTTCACCGTTTTACTTAACAGTTTTGTATCCAAGACCAATGAGTAAGATTACCAAAGAGTAGTTTTTGCTTTTCCATTCCTTGCTGTGATTTAATGTCAAAGTTTTGCTAATCTGACAATATGTGGGAAAAAGTGTTCCTTTTCTGTTTCTTTCTTTCTTCTGGAAGAGTTTGTAAAATACAAGGACTTTTTTTATTTTGAAAATGGTAGAAACTAACAGTGATGACAAATGAACTTGAATTTGAACTGTGAAAATTTTAAGTACTGATTCATTTCTATAAATCAAGTATATTAATTCAATTGATATATTTTAACAAGTATAGAAAAATTCAGATTTTCCATTATTTTTTGCAAAAATTTTGATCAGGTATATATTTCTTTAAATTGTCAAATGAATTGGATTTTATTCAAATTCTCATTTTTAGCACAAAAGTCAGTTTATATTTTTAATGTCACTCTAGAGGATCTCTAATGCTTACTTTTAAAAATTTTGATAGTAGTTATTTTTGTTTCCTTTCCTCTGTCTTATTTACTGAGCAATGGTTTCTAAGTATATTAAAATAGTTCAACAAGTTCAAAAAAAAGAAAAAAGAAAAAAATGGACTTGGCTATTTCTACAATTTGGCTACCTTTGTGTTAAACTGGAACATCACTTAAATTTAATGTAATTGTTAACATTTTTGTTTGAATCTGTCATTTCATCTGCTTTTTATGTGTTCTACTTGTTAAGTTTCCGTGTCATGTACTTTTTGCCTTCTTTTTTGCATTGATAAAAAGGAAAAAACTCTGCACCATTCAATTCAGCCTCTGAAATTTGGGAAGTTTTACCATTGTCCCTCTATTTTAGAGGTGATCGAAAGAAAGATTAATTATAGCCTTGTTTTATAGCTGATTTCTTGAGTCTTTCTGTTCCTTCCCATCTTTGATGGTATACTTAACATTGCATGTTACAAATTATGTCCAGAAATAGTTTAAGATTAAGAATGACAGGATATTAACTTTATTCAAAGATTATAATAAGGTGTTAGATTTTTTGGTTTGTGTTTTTTTTTTTTTTTGTCTTCTTGCTTTTGCAAGCTATTTTGGAGAACTAGAAATTCAGAATTCTTATAGTCCTTGTCAAGAATTTGAGATTTTCTAAATTACCAAAATGGTAGAACCCTCTCCCCCAACTACAGGCACAATCTATGGCATTTCCAGTTTGTCGTGGCTGGGGCTTTGGTGAAAACCAAATTGCCAAAATGATTTCAACCTGAGAATCATTCTTTTCAAAAATTAGATGATGTGTCCCATATAAATAGATCTTAAGTTCTCACTTTGGTCCATCCAGTCCTATACTCAATTTCTCAGCCACGTCCTCTGCACTGGCAAATGTCTCCAGGAAATTTCCCAAATCTTGCTAACAAGATTTGGCATTTTTAACAAGAAATGTTTCTGTCATTCCTTTTATCTTCAACGAGAAGGTGAACTATCTAATCCACTTACTAAAAGAGAAAGTATGTGCATCTGAATTGTGCTTATGAAGTATATAATTTGAAAACATAACTTAGGGGTAAGAATTTCCCAGCTTTTTTTTCTCTTTTCTAGAGATGTTTTTCCAGCTTAACTTAGTATTAATTTGTGTTACTACAATCCTGAAATTATTTTTTATGAGCTTGGTTTCAAATATCATTATGTCTCTAACACAATTCAAAATTTTCGGTAAATATAATAATTACATTCTTGGCTATATTTCCTCCCTCCTACTCTGAGTTGCGTGCAGAGTTGGTAGTTGAATCAGGGGAGATCTGGCATTGTTCTACATCCTGAGCAATAGTTTCTTACAGCGCTTAAATAAAAGTCTATTCGAAGAATCAATAGCTACCCCAAATCTTGAAAAGCCGTATCATCTAAATGTGTGCTACCTAGCAATTTCTTTTCCAGTGCTTCAATGACAGAAAAAAATGCTCTACACTATTTTTCTTTCTCTAATTAAAGTTGGATTGAATAGAAAACTGAATGTGACACACAATTTTCCTAGTGATCCCTTAGGCAGTGTTACTACTTGTTGAAATAGTTGCTCATATCAGAACACTTACCATTGTAATTTCTTGTTTTTAACACAAATCTCTGGCACCCAAAGCATTTACAAATAATTTTAAGATTAAATTTGACATAGTAAAAAACAATTAATTTGAAATCTTCATAGTTAAGAGTAAATGTTTAATATAGCCTTTAATTTTTATTTTGAAACAATTAAAAACACACAATAGCATCGTGGGTATCATACTAAGATAATACCCATGTTAGTGCAAGCCAGTATTAGTAAATACTGTCATTAGGCCATACTTTTTTCAATACTTAATAAAATGGATAAAAATTTACAAAAAAATGGATTGCTCCATTTCTCTCTTAAAATTTTATTAAGAACAAATTTTTCTTCACCCCAAATCATAAGTTTGCTGTATATATTTCTGCTTATTATTTTTATTATCTATGATTTTCATATTTTGATCCTCTTACACTCCTGCATATTTTTCACCTTGATTGTTCCATTTACCAGGTTTTTCTGAGACATTCATCATTACATTGTCAAAGCAAGGTTTAGAACTTAAAATCATCTTAAACTTTCTACTTAATAAGTTATTATAATTTTGATACTAAAATTTTATCATGAGGATTTTAACTACTTCTTGCATGGAAATTAAGATAAAGCAAACTTTTTGAGATGCTTTATTGGTCCTGGGGTTTTAACAGATTGCATTCCTATGGCATTGCTTGATTCATAATAAGTTTCTCTAACAAATATTTTGTTAAAATGATTCTTTTTTCAATAGGTGATAGAGTTAAGATCAAAGAAACAAACAAAAAAGGAACCCATGGACAGAAGAGACAATTTCAATCCAATACTTTTAAAACTTTATTTGGGAAATGGGTATCTAAGTTAGACTCAAAGTTTTTTTATGTAGAGTTAAGGAAAATCAAATGTTTCATTCCACTGCAAAATTTTCTAAGTACTACAAACAACAGTAATTTCACAGGATTTTAATATGAAAATGTTTTGCTGATGCCATGTGAATATTCTCTATATGATTTTTAAAGTTGAAATTCTTTCAGATAAAGCCCTAGGATTTTATAGAATTTGTAAAGCCATAAATAGGTCTGCTGTCTTAGGGTTTTAGTTGAAATTAACTTTACAGAGACTAAAATTGAGCGGTAAACTTACATCATAAGTATTATAAACTTGTTCACTGAGGCTGGCATCTACTCAGAGGCACATAATAGTAGTTGGGTTAGGAAGCTTTTTAAAATCTTTATATAAACAAGGTTAGACAATTAACTTTGCAAACTCATCCTACAAAAAATGCTACATATCTCATTGCTGAATATCGCTAAGGTCACCTTTGTAGTCCTCCCCCCTCCCTGGGAGGCTATCCATGTACCGATGCCAGGACTTAGTCCATCCTTCAGGTTTCAGAACTGTTTGTTTCAATGGCCATTTAAGTTTAATAGTAAAAGACTAGTAAAAATGATAACAATGCATCGTAAAACCTTCAGAAGAAAGGAAAATGTTTTGTGGACCATTTGTTTGTTTTTGTGTGGCAGTTTTAAGTTATTAGTTTTTAAAATCAGTACTTTTTAATGGAAACAACATGACCAAAAATCCATCACAGAATTTTGAGACCCATTAAAACAAAGTTTAATGAGAAATAAAAAAAAGAAATATGAGATTATGTAAAACATCTAATATAAGAATCATAGACACCCCTAAGGGTGAAAAAGAAAACACACAATGTCTGGGAAACCTATTTTAGTTGAAGAAAATTTTCCTGGTTTTGCTAGAGATTTAGAAATCCACATACAAGAAGCTCAATAAACACTTGGGAGATTCATTGCACAGAGGCAATCACCAAGACACAGACTGGCTAAGGTTTAACATAAAGGAGGAATTCCTGTGAGCCATGAGGTGGAAACGTCAAATAACTTACAACGGAAAACCCATCAGACTAACCGCAGACTTCTCAACTAGACCTTACAAGCGGAAGGGATAGGGCTCTATTGTTAGTCTTCTTAAACAGAACAATTTCAAAACTAGAATTTTGTATCCTGAAAAACTGAGTTTTATATATGAGGGTAAAATCAAGACTTTTCCTGGCTCGGCGCCTGTGGCTCAATCGGTTAAGGCACCAGCCACGTACACCTAAGGTGGCAGGTTCGAATCCCCAGCCCAGGCCCACCAAACAACAATGATGGCTGCAACCAAAAAAATGGCCGGGCGTTGTGGTGGGCACCTGTGGTCCCAGCTACTTGGGAGGCTGAGGCAGGAGACTCGCTTGAGCCCAGGAGTTGGAGGTTGCTATGAGCTGTGATGCCATGGCACTCTACCCAGGGGGATAGCTTG
>CAUYQV010032261.1:0-20000 GCA_963574575.1 Galagoides demidoff
TAGGTTTTATCTTCCCCTAAAACAGCTAAAAGCATTTTTTATTTTTTTTTGTGGGCCCCCTCCCCCCCCCCCCCCCCCCCCCTGCCATGATGGAGTGTTCTTTTACTTACACAATTATAATGGAGTTTTTCTTTTCACTCACATCAACCTTTGAGTCATGTCCCCTGCACAAATGGGCTATTTCAACCCTTATCTGGCAGGCTGACTTGACTGCACAGTCAGGGTTCCATGTAGGAGGCTGCTACACCTTGCCTGCAGTTCCCTACCTGTGCTTTCCCAGGTCTCTTAGGCCTCAACAAAAAAGCACAATACTCACGAATCTTTTCACTCAGTTTCTGGAATTAAAAGAGCACATTTCATTTAATTAGTTTTATCTGGGAATTCATCCCACAAAATATACTAAAAACCATTGATTTATACACTTTGGGTGGATTCCTGGCCTCATATGATCCTCCCTTCTAGCCTCCCAAAGTGCTAAGATTATAGGCCTATGGCCTAATTGTATATTTAAAAAAAAAACCTATTTTTCTATCCTTAGTTTTTAGGGCTTATAATATATAGCTTTAACTTAATATATAATAACTTAACACTGATTCACATTTAGATAAAGCTAATGGAAACTCTTGAGTTCAGAAGAGTGAACACTAGTTGATCCCGATCTAGAAACAAAAGGATGTTAGATAAAGGCCAGAGTTTATTATAATCTTCTTTAGTAATCTTTGTTCCTCAAATTCCTCAAGCACACTTCTGCCTCTTGGCCTTTTTCCTAACCATTCCTTCTTCCTAGAACAGGGGTCCTCAAGCTTTTCAAACAGGAGGCCAGTTCACTGTCTCTCAGAGCTTTGGAGGAGGGCTGGACTGCGGGCCTCGGGACAAGTCGGCTGCTAAGCAGGACAGGCTGTGGCAGCAAAAACACCTGGCGGACCGGATAAATGTCCTAGGCAGGCTTCATGTGGCCGGCAGGCTGTAGTTTGAGGATGCCTGTCCCAGAACATTCTTTTGTTAGATACTCCATAATAACGTGGTTTTAGCTTTGAATTCTTTCTTTGCAATTCAAATGTTACCTTCTCAGAGAGGTTTTTCCATGTCATGGGGCTTAAAATAACCATTTCTTGCTCTGGATGCCTTTATTTTTATTCTGATTTATTTTTTCTTCATAGCACTGTAGTTGTATATTGTTTGTCTGGATTCTCCTTTTTTTTGAGACTGAGTCTCACTCTGTCTCCCTCAGTAGGGGTGCTGTGGTGTATTATCTCACAGCAACCTCCAACTCTTGGGCTCAAGAGTTCCTCTTGCCTCCGCCTCCCGAGTAGCTGGAACTGTAGGTGCCAATGACAACTCCTGGCAGTATTTCCCTCTTTGTTGTGTTCACCTTTACATCCCTGCCTCCTTCAAAAATACCTGGTAGTTAATAACTGATGAATAAATACTGATTGAATAATTGAGTAAATATTGAATTATTGATATTCATTTGAATCTCTTTTGTATAGTTTGCTTAGTAAAAAATATCTAATCTACCTGATTACCAAAAACACACTATTAACTTACCTTTCAGTATGAAATTAAAATGTATTTCTTTTTTGGGGGGATGGGGACAGTCTCACTTCATTGCCCTTGGTAGAGTGCTGTAGCGTCACAGCTCACGGCAACCTCCAACTCTTGGGCTTAGGTGATTGTCTTGCCTCAGCCTCCCAAGTAGCTGGGACTACAGGCTCCCACAATGCCCAGCTATTTTTTGTTGCAGTTTGGCTGGGGCCCATTTGAACCTACCACCCTTGGTATATGGGACCGGTGCCCTACTCACTGAGCCACAGGTATTGCCTTTAAAATGTATTTCTTATACTTCTGTATTTAACCATAGAATATTAGCAAAATCTTAGCACCTACTTTATATTTACCTTTTAAAACACTTTCTGGTAGGCTTTTTATTCATGTATGAACAGAAATATCCTAGACTAATTGTTAGGTTATAAACTAGTTGACAGGTGTTTTGAGAAAAATTTCCAAAGATTAAGATAGAAGAAAAAAGGTTATTTTATTTTTCCAGGTAAAAAAGGGCTAACCCAGAAGTCAAAGGGGTAGAAAGAGTTGGTGCAGAGAGAGAACAAGGTGTTCAGGCTTAGGGGTTGTAAAGAGGATGAAGAAAATTTATGGCTATAGCCAAATTAACTGGGTGCTATGAATGCTGCATCTAGTCCTTCTCTTTTAGGAGCAGGCTAGTAACAGAAGGGGCAGACAGGTTTATCATTGACAAGTGTGATCTTGTCAGTGATTCTGCCTTAGAGATTTTTTTTTTTTTTGAGCAGGAATGAAGACCTGTCGCTTGCAACCCTCACTACCCCCAATTCTCTGTTCAGAAACTCTCCAAAGTTGCAAAAAGCAAATTCTAAATGGCGGTTATTAGTCAATTAGGTCTAAGGTCTAGCCCTTTTCCTGTTTAGCTCTTTTCAGATGTTGTGAAAACAGAGCCCCTGTAGGGTGCCTGAGGGAGAAAGAAAGGGTGTATGAGGCTGTGTACAGTGACTCATGCCATTGTAGCACTCTGGGAGGCCAAGGCAGGAGGATTGCTTGAGGTCAGTAATTCTTGACCAGCCTAAAATCAGGCCGAGTGTGGTGGTTCATGCCAAAGGAAGGTCAAGGCAGGGAGATTTGTGACCAGCCTGAGGAAAGTGAGACCCACTCTCTATGAAGAATAGAAAAATTAGCTTGATGTGGTAGCAGGCTCTTTTAGTACCAGCTACTGAGCAGACAGGCAGGAGAATTGCTTGAGGCTAGGAATTAGAGGTTGCTGTGAGCTACCGTGAAGCTCTGCTTAAAACGGAAGGAAGATTGGTTGTATAATTGATTTTAGCCCTGCACTAATATGTAAATTTCACTATCATTTGGAAATAAAGCTATTTATAGTATTAAAGTCTAAGCTATTAATTTGGATTATTTTATTCTAGTTCCAAAAATTGAGACATGATCTTGAAATGGTCCTATCTACTATTCAGTTAAAGAATGAAAAGTTAAAGGAGGACTTGGAAAGGTATATTTATGTTATAATTACTATTAATAATTGATATATATTGAATTGGTACTTAAAGTTTTCATTGGATATTGTTTGTTTTGTTTTGTATTTCCATGTTTAAAGGGAGCAACAATGGTTGGATGAACAGCAACAGATAATGGAATCTCTTAATGTACTACACAGTGAATTGAAAAATGAGGTTGTGCCATTTTCTGAGTCAAGGTATTCATTTTGTTTTCTAGGTTTTTCAAATAGGAGAAAATATTTTTTTCTTCTTTTTTTTTTTCTTTTGCGACAGAGTCTTACTATGTCGCCCTTGGTAGAGTGATGTAGCATCACAGCTCACAGCAACCTGAAACTCTTGGGCTTAAGCTATTCTCTTGTCTCAGCCTCCCAAGTAGCTGAGACTACAGGCGCCCGCCACAACACCTGGCTACTTTTTGGTTGTAGTTGTCGTTATTTGGCAGGCCCAGGCTGGATTTGAACCTGCTAGCTCTGGTGTATGTGGCTGGTGCCCTAGCCATTGAACTACAGGTGCCAAACTGAAAATATTTTCTTTTTTATGTAACAGATAGAAAGAAGGTAAAATTTACCAAGAGTCATAAATCTTACTCTAACATTTGGCAGCTATTAGTTACAACTTGCCTTAATTGTAACTTTGGTTTCCGTGCATGTTAAATAGCTAGTTATTTGGTTTGAGCAAATGAAATTTTTAAAAAGTTTGCAATCAATTTTATGAATAAACAAATGTATATGCATATGTATTTTATGTATTAAATGTTTCTCTTAATGTTTTTAATCTATTAGAATCTTAAATGAACTGAAAACTAAAATACTTAATATAAAAGAATATAAGGAGAAACTCTTGATTACCTTGGGTGAGTTTTTAGAAGACCATTTTCCTTTGCCTGATGGAAATGTGAAAAAGAAACAGGTAAGTTTTAGGTATAACATTTATGTAGATAATCATATTTGAAATTATTTTATATAGGTTTAAAAGCAAATTTTCTTTTATCGTTCAAAGATATGCACACATACACAAATATACCATAATCACATATGTATTGAAGAATTAGAAGCAAACTAATGGTTTGATAAAATGTGATTAGTAAAATATATATTTTATATTATATCCAGAGGATGAGGGGAAGGTCAACTTAAAAAATAATATATAGGCTCAGTGCCTGTAGCATAGTGGTTATGGCATCGGCCATGTACCCTGAGGCTGGTGGCTTCTAACCCAGCCTGGGCCAGCTAAGCAACAGTGACAACTGCAACCGAGAAATAGCCAGGTATTGTGGTGGGTGCCTATTGTCGCAGCTACTTGGGAGGCTGAGGCAAGAGAATCGCTTAAGCCTAAGAGTTTGAGGTTGCTGTGAGCTGTGACACTACAGCACTCTACTGAGGGCAACAAAGTGAGACTCTGTCTCAAGAATAATAATAATAATAATATATTGAATATTATCAATGAAGTTAATGAAATGCTCACAACTTTCTGTTAAATGGATAAGACACAGATGACTAAATTGTATGAATCTAATGTATGCCACAAATTTAATAGTACTTATGTATGAGAGATACATAATATGTAGCTTTTTAAATCAGAATGACGTTTAAAATCTGTTAGTTTAGTGTAAGTTATCAACTATATGAATGTTAGTTATGAAAGAATAAACCTTTCCTAGGAAAGTAAATACATATTTGAGTGGCAAAAGATTATGAACATCTACTTTAATTTTTTAATGCAATAAACAGTATAAATACTTTTAAAATTGGAAAAGGCATTGAAACTGGCACCAGTGAGATCTCTTTAAAACATATATATATATAGTTTTATCATTTTTCCGTGTAAAACCTTTTTGACAGCTCCCTGTGGGATGGAACTTATAAACTCCTTAGAATCATTATGCTCTGGACATTGTCTTTCCTTTCAGCCTCATCTTCAACCATTCTTTATCCATCTTTTAAATGAATTTATTCAACCATACTACTTTATCTCCATTAAGTGTGCAATTACCTTTCACTTTTTTGTGTCTTAAGTATTCTGTTCCTTCTTCTAGAAAACCTTTCCTATCTGGTGAGGATAACAAATCCACACAAAAAATAATTGAAGGAACTAGGTTGGGCATGGTAGTTCATACCTATAATCCTAGCACACTCTAGGAGGCTGAGGCAGGAGCATTGCTTGAACTCAGGAGTTCAAGACCAGCCTAACCAAGAGCAAGACCCCCCTCTCTACTAAAAATTTAAAAAAGAAAAATAAACTGGGCATAGTGGCTGTTGCCTATAGTCCCAGCTACAGAGGAGGCTGAGGCAGGAGGATATCTTGAGCCTAGTAATTTGAGGTTGCAGTGAACTCTGATGCCACTGCACTCTAGCTGGGCAATACAGTGAGACTCCCTCTCAAAAAATAATAGAAGGAAGGAAGGGGAGGGGGAAGAAATTGGAGGAACTGATGATTAACATGGTAAAGAGAAAAGAAGACTTGGGCCTTCTAATAGGTGGAATAAGATTTATTCTCTTCAATCCAAGAAAAAAATCTGAGTTAATTTAACATGAGGAACTGTCAAGGGCTGTAGAAAGATGAGTAAGTCTCCTTGGAAGCAAGTTTCCTGTCTTAAAACTGTATAAATATAGTTTGGAATGTCATTTGTAGAACTTTATTGGGGTTGGCGGTGTCAGACATTACACTGTTGTTGTTAAGATTAGGTCTCCCTCTATTGCCCAGGCTGGAGTACAGTGATATCATGATAGTTCACTGCACCCTCTAAGGCCTGGTTCAAGTGATTCACCTGCCTCAGCATCATGAGACTACAGGCACGTGCCTGCATACTTGGCTAGTTTTTCTACTTTTTGTAGAGAGAAAGTCTCACTGTGTTGCTCAGGCTGCTTTTGAATTCCCAGCCTCAAGCATTCCTTCCTCCTTGACCTCTCAATATGGTAGGATTATAGGCGTGAGGCACTGCACGCAACTTAGGCTTTCTTTTATATGAACGTATGTAATGTGTATAATACATTTATATATCTACTATATGTTTATGGATAGTTTGAATTTTATTTTTCAGTAATTATAAAAGTTTTCACTATCTTAGGAGTTGTTTCAAATGCATTTTTATAATTGAATTAAGTACAATAAGGTAATTTACTTTCCACATTCTTCTTATGTTTTCTGATTATGAGTGTTTGACTTTAGTTACCTTGTAACCATTGCAACAAAGAAGTACTGATTTTCAAAATCTTGTAACATGGTCCAGTATTCTACCATTGGCAGCACTGAAATGTTAATTGGTTGTTATTCACATTTCTCTCAAAGAAAAATGTTCAAGAGCCAACTGCACAGCTGATAACACTGCATGAAATGTTAGAGGTAAGCGTTTTATATGGTTAGTTTTGTCTTAAAGCTATCGCTTATTAATAATTAGTCATTTGTGAAGAATTATAAACAGATTTGAAAAAGAAAAGAATATTGCTTTAATTTTTAAAGGATCCTGGCTGGATGTGGTGGCTTATGCCTATAAGTCTAGTACTCTGAGAAATTGGGGCAGGTATATTGCCTGAGCTTACGAGTTTGAGACTAGCAAGCGGGAGACCCTGTCTTTTCTACTAAAAATAGACAAACTAGTTGGTCATTGTGGTAGGTGCCTGTAGTCCCAACTAATCAGGAGGCTGAGGCAAGAGGATTGTGTGAGCCCAAGAGTTTGAGGTCACTGTGATCTATGATGCCAAGGTACTCAACCCATGGCACAGAGTGAGAGTCTGTCTCAAAAAAGAATAAAAAGTTTTTTAAAGGACCCATCAATCTTTATTAAAATATATTTATAATTATCTTTAGTACAAAATTAGTTCCTATCATCTATGTAGTACTGGGAAGAATATTGTCATTTTTAAAAAAATCCATGAAATTAAAGTCTAGCTCTTAATCATATTCCTGAGATTTATTATAGGTAAGTACTGTTAAGTAATTTTTATGATGTTATTTAGTATTTGCATAGTGAAGTTCTTTGCTTTACTTTGATGGAATCTTTAGTTGGCTACTCTGTACTTTATGTAAAATGTGTAAATGAGCATAAAGATTCTAAAGTTGTAGAAATTTGTATACAGTTTTTATTAAATAACATCATTCCTTTGTTGTGGATGTAAGTGCTGAGTAATTCCAACTTTTTCTGTTTGACATTTGTCCTGTTTTATAAATATCTTTTTTTTTTTTTTTGAGACAGAGCCTCAAGCTGTCACCCTGGGTAGAGTGCTGTGGCATCACAGCAAACCTCCAACTCCTGGGCTCAAGCGAGTCTCCTGCCTCAGCCTCCCAGGTAGCTGGGATCACAGGCGCCGCCACAACGCCTGACTATTTTTTGGTTGCAGCCGTCATTGTTGTTTGGTGGGCCTGGGCTGGATTCAAACCTGCCACCTTAGGTGTATGTGGCTGGCACCTTAGCCACAGGGGCCGAGCCCAGCTTTCTTTTTCTTCTGAAGCAATATGTGCAAAGTGAATATTTAAAGCTATAAGCAATTTAAGATTCATAAGCATTTAATTTCTCTAATTCAAAACAAAAGAATAATTCAAATGGCTGTTAATATAGTTCCCCAAAACCAATATCTAGTCAAGAACAGCTTTAGTGGGTTGCCCATACTCAGTGGTTAGGGTGCCGGCCATATGCTCTGGGGCTGGTGGGTACAAACCTGGCCTGGGTGTGCTAAACAAACAAAATAGCCAGGCATTGTGGTGGGCTCCTATAGCACCAGCTACTAGGGAGGCTGAGGCTGGAGAATGGCTTGAGCACAAGAATTGGAGGTTGCTGTGAGCTATGATTCCACACTCTAGCGAGGGTGACAAAGTGAGACTCTGTCTCATTAATGAACAAACAAACAAAGCTTTAGCCAATAGCCACAAACACAGAGCTGAGTACTTGGCTTCCAGAACACGACACTGAGTATCTCCTGCTGGTTGTAATTCCTCGGTCTCCTTTCCTGGATATCCCCTCTGCTCTCTGCCTGGTAATGTCAAAGAGGTCCTTTGTCCTCTTTATTCATTCCTTCACCAACCACATTCAGTCCCAGTGTTTGGAAAACTATTCGAGGACTCCACAAATTTTTCTGCTCTAAACCTGTCTTTAAACTTCAGCCTTATTTATTCTGCTACCAACTCTGCATCTCCACTTAGATGACAATCAGGCATCCCCAACTTAACATATCTAAAACGGAGTTCCTGCTCTTCCTCCTCTAAAGCTGGTCTACGCAGAACTTTCTCCAGCTCAGTAAATGGCAGCTTCAACTCTAGTAGCTCAGGCCAAAAATCTTGGAGTCACCCTTGACTCCTCTCTTTCTCTCACAATTTACACCTAATTCATGAGGAAATCTTTTGGCTCTATTTTCAAAATATTTTATAGTCAGAATCTAACCTTGACCTACGACTTCCATTCCTGCTACCCTGGTCTGAGTCACTATCACCTCTTACCTAGGTTACTGCAATATCTTTAAAATTTTTATTTATTTTTCATATGACCTAGATATCCTCCCCATCAAACCCCAGTTCCATCACTAACTGGCTATGCCATCTGGGTCCGGTTACTTATCCACTCCCGTCTTGGTTTCATCATTTCTCTTATTTGAAACTATTAAGGAGGTACACATGTGTTTGTGATACCGCTCCCTTGTGTAATGCTTAAGCTGAAGTTTTAGAATGCCCATCACCATGTAGTGTTCTTTGTACCTGGTGAATTTTTACACCCCTCACCTCCTCCCACCCTCTGCCCCTTCTTGGTTTCCAATGTCCCTCACATCTTTTTGTACCTATTGTTCGGCTCCCAAGTATTGGACAGCACATGTGGTTTTTGTTCTTCCACTCTTGAGATACTTTGCTTAGGATAACAGTCTCCAGATCCATCTACTTTGATACAAGTTTTATGGCTGGGAAGTACTCCATGGTATAGCTACACCACAGTTTCTTTATCCACTGATGAATTGTTTAGTGGGCACTTAGGTTGATTCTACATCTTTGCAATTGTGAATTGTGCTGCAATAAACATTCAGGTACAGATTTTGTTTTGAAAAAATGACTTCATTTCCTTTGGATACATACCCAGGGGTGGGATTGCTGGATGAAATACAGTCTACATTTATTTTGGTGAGGAAACGTCACATTGTTTTCCATAGAGGTTCTACTAATTTGCAGTCTTACCAACAGTGTGCAAGTGTAGCTATCTTTCTGCATCTGTATTAGATGCCCAATAATTGGGAGCTAAACAACAGATACAATCTTTTTTAAATTGTTAATAACAGACCTTTTGACAAGGATAAGATGGTATTGCATTATGGTTTTAATTTGCATTTCCCTGATGATTAGTGTTGTTGGACATTTTCTCAGATCTTTCTTGGTCATTTGTCTATCTTCTTTTGAAAAACTTCCATTCAGGTCTTTTATCCACTTTTAACTGGTGTTGTATGTTTGTTTTTTCTTGACGATTTGCATAGGTTCTTTGTAGACTCTGGATATTAGCCCTTTAATGGATAGTTTGAATATAGTTTGAATATTTTCTCCCATTCTGCAGGTTGTTTGTTTACCCTGTTGATCATCTCCTTTGCTGTGCAGAAGCTTTCTGTTTTAATTAAGTCCCATTTATTAATTTTTGTTATTTCTGCATTTGCCTTTGGGATCTTAGTGATAAATTCTTTGCCTCAGCTGATGTTTAGAATAATTTTTCCTACATTTTCTTCTAGAATTTTTATGGTTTCATGCCTTACATTGAAATATTTTATTCATCTTGAATCAATTTTCTTTCATTTTGTTTTGAGACAGAGTCACCCTCGGTAGAGTGCCATGACATGACAGCTTGCAGCAACCTCAAGTTCTTGGGCTTAAGTGATTCTCTTGCCTCAGCCTTCTGAGTAGCTGGGACTATAGGCACCTGCCACAACGCCCAGGTATTTTTTTGTTGTAGTAGCCATTGTTGTTTGACAGGCCCAGGCTGGGTTCGAACTGCCAGCTCCGGTTTATGTGGCTGGTGCCCTAGCCACTAAGCTACAAGGGCCGAGCCTTGAATCAATTTCTATAAATGATGAGAGAGAGGGGTTCTGTTTCATTTTTCTGCATGTAGCTATCCAGATTTCCCAGGAACATTTATTGAATAAGCCTTCCTTTCCCCAGTGTATGTTGTCTACTTTGTCAAAGATCAGTTGGTTGTAGATAGATGGTTTTCTGGTCTGTGTCTCTATTTTTATACCAGTACCATGCTGTTTTGGGTTACTATGATCTTATAATATAATTCAAAATCCAGTAATGTGATGCCTCCAGATTTATCCTTTTTTGCTTAAGATTGCTTTGGCTGTTCAGGCTCTTTTTTGGTTCCAAATAAAGTGCATAATTACTTTGTTAGATCTGTGAAACATCATAATGCTGGTATTTTGATGGGAATTACATTGAATCTGAAGTTGCTTTGGGCAGTTTGGATATTTTAACAATGTTGATTCTACCAATTCATGAGCTTAGGATGTTGTTTTCATTTGTTTCTGTCATCTGTGATTACTTTCATCAGGGTTTGGCAATTTTTGTAGAGATCCTTCACCTCCGTAGTTAAATATATTCTTAGGTATTTCATTTTCATTGTGGCGATGGTGAATGATATTGAATCCTTGATTTAACTTTTAGTTTGACTGTTACTAGTCTCTATTTATTGATTTATGTACATTCATTTTGTAACCTGAGATTTTCCTAAATTTATTTGTCAATTTTAAGAGTCTTTTGGTTGAGTCATCTTTAGGGTTTTCTAGATACAAGATCATATTGTAAATGAACAGGTATAGTTCAACCTCCTCTTTCCTGAGTTGGCTGCCTTTTGTTTCTCTTGCTTGATTGCTCTAACTAGGACTCCCAGTACTATGTTTAAGAAAAGTGGTGGCAATGAGTACTCTTGTCTTCTTCTAGTTCTTATGTGGAATCCTTTTAATTTTTCACTTTTCACTATGATGTTGGCTGTGAGTTTTACATATATGGCTATTATTAATTTGAGGTGTATTCCTCCGATGCCTAGTTTGTTAAAGGTTTGTATCATGAAAAGTGCTGGGTGTTATCCAATGCTTTTTTCTGCATCTATGGAGATGATCATATTTTTGTTTTTGCTTCTGCATTTATTAATTTGCATATGTTTTATCCCTTGTATTCCTGGGATGATACCCACTTGATTGTGGTGAATTATCTTTTTTTTTTTTTTTGTAATTTTCCATCTATTTTCTTCTATTACTTTTTAAAAAATTAAATCATAATTGTGTATATTGATGCAATCATGGGGTACAATGTGCTGGTTTTACACACAATCTGAAATGCTTTCATTAAACTGGTCAACATAGCCTTCACAGCATTTTCTTAGCTACTATGTTAAGACATTTATATTCTACACCTAGTAAATTTCACATGTACCCTTGTAAGATGCACCGTGAATTATCTTTTTGATCTCCTGTTGAATTTGTTTTGCATGTATTTTGTTGAGGCTTTTTGCATCTATATTCATAAGGGATATTGTTCTGTAGTTTTCTTTTCCTTTTTTTTTTTAATTTTTTGAGAAGAATCTCACTCTGTTGCCCGTGCTAGAGTGCCCTGGCATCAGCCTAGCTCACAGCAACTTCAGATTCCTGGTTTCAAGCAATCATCCTGCCTCAGCCTCCCAAATACCTGGAACTACATGCACCAGCCACAATTCCCTGCTAGTTTTTCTATTTTTAGTAGAGATGAGGTCTTGCTCTTATTGGTCTCGAACTCCTGGAGCTCAAGCAGTCCTGCCACATCAGCCTCCCAGAGTGCTGGGATAACAGGCATGAGCCCCCATGCCCAGTCTATAGTTTTCTTTTTCCATTGTGTCCTTTCCTGGCTTTGGTATCAAGGTGATACTGGGTTCATAGGGAGGATTTCTCTTTTCTCAATGTTATGGAATAATTTCTGTAGGTTTTGTACCAGTTTTTCTTTGTAAGTTTGGTGGAATTTGGGTGTGAATTCATCTTTTGGTGTTTTCTTTTGTTTGGAGTTTTTTTTATTATTTCTTCAATATCACTGCTCATTATTGATCTGTTCCCGATTTCTATTTCTTCCTGATTTATGCTTGGGAGATTGTGTTTCCAGGAATTTATCTATTTCCTCTATGTTTTCTAGTTTGTTTGCATAATATATTTGGATGATATTTTGCATTTCTGCAGTATCAGTTGTAATGTCTCCTTTTTCATTTCTGATTGAGCTTTATTAAGACTTTTGTATTTCTGGTTAATCTGGCTATTAGTCTATTGATTTTGTTGATCTTTTAAATAACCAAATTTTTGTTTAATTGATCGTTTTGATTGATTTTTTTCTTTTTATTTCATTTACCTCTGCTCTGACATTTGTTATTTCATTTCTCCTGCTGGCTTTGAGATTGACGTGTTCTTCTTTTTTTAGTTTCTCACATCTTCAGATGTGACATTAAGTTGTTAATTTGCGATCTTTCTGACTTTTTGATGTGAGCATTTAAGGCTCTGAACTTTCCCCTTAGGAATCCTTTTGCTGTGTACCATAGATTTTTTTTTTTTTTCGGTTTTTGGCTGGGGCTGGGTTTGAACCTGCCACCGCTAGCATAGGGGGCCAGCACCTTACTCCTTTGAACCACAGGCGTTGCCCATGTCCCATAGATTTTTAACAGCTTGTGCCCTATTTGTCATTCAGTTTGAGGAATCTTTGATTTCCAACTTAATTTCATCATAGGGAA
Source organism: Galagoides demidoff (assembly GCA_963574575.1). Classification (NCBI taxonomy): domain Eukaryota; kingdom Metazoa; phylum Chordata; class Mammalia; order Primates; family Galagidae; genus Galagoides; species Galagoides demidoff. Next base: position 12,736 of record CAUYQV010032261.1, read on the forward strand.
AAGTCTTCACCATCAGGTTGTGTAAGTTCAATGACTTTGTGTAGATTTGAATGTTACTCTTGGAGTTGATTTCTAGTTTTATTCCACTATGGTTTGAGAAGCTACACAGTATGGTTTTGATTTTCTTATATTTGCTGAGACTTATTTTGTGGCCTAAGAGAGGATCACTCTTGGAGAATTCCATGTGCTGATGAGAATAATGTGTATTTAGTAATTTGGGGGTAGAATCCTCTGTAAATGTCTGTTAGGTTCATTTGTTCTAGAGTCCCACTTAAGTCCAGTGTTTATTTCTTGATGTTCTACTTTGGTTATCTGTCTAGTTCTGTCAGTGTTGTGTCAAATTCCCTGGCAATTATGATGCTACTGTTTATTTCTTTGCTTAGATCTAGTAGAGTTTGCTTTATAAATCTAGGCGTTCCCATGTTAGGTATATATATTTAAGATCCCTATATCTTCTTGTTGAATTGCTACTTTTACCATTAGATAATGACCATCTTTGTCTTTTTCTACCATTGCTAATTTAACGTCTATTTTATGTGATAAAAGGCACCCGCTTGCCTTTGGTTTCCATTTTCATGGAATATTTTTTCCATCCCTTTATCTTGAGTCTATGTGAGTCTTTACAAATTAGATGTGTTTCTTGGAGAGGATAGGTACTTAGGGTGTGTTTTTTCATGCATTTAGCCAGTCTATATCCTTTTTTGTTGTTGTTGTTGAGACAGAGTCCCACCCTATGCCCCTGAGCAGAGTGTAGTGGCTTGGTAGCTCACTGCAGCCTCAGACTCTGGCTTGTGGGCATCCTGCTGTCTCAGTCTCCAGAAGCTGCTGGGATTACAGGTGCTCACCATGGTGCCTGGCTGGGTTTTTCCATTTTTATCATGAGTCAGGGTCTCACTCTTGCTCAGGTGAGTCTCAAACTCCTGAGCTCAAGTGATCCTCCCTCCTCAGCCTCCCACAGTGGAAGGATTACAGGCATGCACCACCACGCCTGGCCAGTCTAAGACTATTTACATTCAGTTAGTATTGATATGTGGAAAACTGTTCTGTTTATCATGTTAGATGATGTCTTGTTATTTTGTTTACCCTGTTGTGCTATTATTTTATAAGAGCTGTTATCTTTAACTTCTGAGAATTTTTACACTAATGGGTATTTATTATGCTGTTCCATGTATACTTCAGTTATGAATATTTCCTATAGGGCAGGTCTAGTAGTGACAAATTCTCTTAGTGTTCGCTTGTCTGGAAAAGTTTTTGTTCTCCATTGTTTACAAAAAGTAGTTTTGCAAGATAGAAAATTCTTGGCTGGAAGTTGTTTTATTGGAGAAGATTAAAAATGGGGCCCCAATCCTTTCTGCTGAGAAGTCTGCTATTAGCCTGATGATTTTCCTTTGTAGGTTAGTTGTTGCTTTCATCTTCCTGCTTGTGGAATTTTCTCTTTCATTTTGATTTTGGTCAATTTAATGACTATGTGTCATGGAGATATTTGATTGTTTTGAATATTCCTGGTATTTGAGGCCATCTTGTACCTGGATCTCTGGTGATACCAGGGAAGTTTTCTTCAGTAATTCCCTGGGATAGATTTTTCCATGATTTTTGCTTTTTATTCTTTTCCCTCTAGGATATCTCTAATTTGCACACTGGTTTGCTTCACATAGTCCCTGTTTTTCTGAGTCATTGGTTTGTCTTCTTTCTTTCTTTTTACATATTTGACTAAATGGGTTAGTTCAAGAACCTTGCCTTCAAGTTCTTAGATTCTTTATTCTGTGTGGTGTAGCTTGGTATTCAGGATTTCTGTTGTAGTTTGAAGTTCCCTGGATGACTCTTCCATTTCTTTAGGTTCTGTTATTTCCATTCTTAAATTTTCTAGCTCCTTACCAACTTTTTCATATTTTTCATTAATGTCTTTAAATAAATAAATAAATAAACCTATGTGTACACACATGTATACGTATACACACAAAGTAGACATAAAATTTGTCTACAATTTAAAATAGTTTAGTATAGTAAATTGCACACAAACTTTAGATCTACCTTGTGAGTATATATATGCATGCACACACACATTTCTATATATTCTTTGACTTCTTTGTGCTGCTTTTCAACTTTCTCTTCCATCCCATTTATCTTATTTGCCATCCATATTCTGAATTCTATTTCTAACTTTTTGACTATTTTCTGTTGGTTGGACTCCACTGCTGTAGATCCATTATGATCCCTTGGGGGTGTCAAACAAGCTTTTAAAATCACATCACTAGAGTTCTTTTGTTGGTTTCTTCATATCTAAATCCTCTTCTCTCAGGTCAAGACGGATATATTAGTGATCCACCTGTTCTCTTTTGCTGGGAATTCTCCTCCTACTTAGTGAGAAGAAAGAGGTCCCTAGATGGAGAGATTTTGAGACCTACTTTGTAAGACTGACCTGGCAAGGGAATGGATGGCTGAACTAAGAGCCTGTAATATAGCTGTCCTATATTTTCCCATTCCCCTGTGCTTGTCACAGTCCCAGCTAGTGCAGGATGATCTTTGTACAGAGTGATGTGTTGTTCCCAAGGCTGCTGTTGGAAGTTTGGGTTGGAGGCTGGATGAATACCTCACCATGGATTGTGGATTTGTGAGCGATTGCTCTGCCTTGGTCTCCCTGTGTCTGTGATGGTGACAGCTGAATGAGGCAACCTAGGCAGTGGTCATAGGTGTCAGTGTTGTGTATATAGGCAGTGGTCATGGGTGTCAGCGTTGTGTTTCCTCCAACTGGGTCTAGGTGAAATGGTGGCTGAGGCTAGCAGGTCCCTGGAAGAATGATGTTGACCATTAGGAGCTGTGGGGACAGGCTATGTGTTCCATCAGCAGTACTGGGGCCTTGGGAGTAGAGATGCAAAGTCTAATGGAGCAAGGTGTATGGGGCCAGGCTGTGGGGCATCTGGGGTCCTTCCCTTGCCCAGGTTTCCATAGAGGCAGTCATACAAGGCTTCTCAGGTGGTGTCTGTTGCTCCCATTCTGTTCAAATCCCCATAGGAGGGAGGGGAGCTCAGCCCCCAGTCACAGGGTGTGTGACAGTGTCTGCTCTCCTGCTCCCTCTCAAACCTTTCTAGGACAATGCAGAAGTGGTTGTAGCAAAGCCAAGTCTTGTGTAAACCTGGTGCTCTGAACCCGAGAGCTCAGAATGACATCAGTTTGGGCAACTTAGGAAGCCACCAGGTCCCTGCTGTGCCCACTCTCTGGTGCAGTATCAGTGTGTAAATTCAAAGCAGACCCTGATCAGTGTGGAGATCTGCAATCATGACGGGGACCCCTCATAACTTGGGCTGCTATGTTTGTAGGGTGAGCATGGAGTCCCAGGCCTCTCTCCTCCTGGCCTTTCCTACATGTGATGCTTCCCCCAGGTACCTTCTGAACTTACCAAGTGATCACCCTGTTACCTTCTTCACTCTAAGTGTCCCTTGTCACTTCTCTAATGATTCACAATGCTCCTTCCAAGAAGGCCCATCCATGGGTGGGCTTAGGATCAATTTCAGTGACAGAATCATATGTTGGCTAAGAGAATGGATTCTGTAGACAGACTGCTGCTTCTAAATCCTATTTCTTTCATTAGCTGTGTGACCTTGGTCAAGTTGCTTCACCTCTCTGTTCTTTAGTTTTTCTCAACTGTAAACAAACAGAATAACCATAGTACTCACCTCACTGTATTCTGTAAGAATTAGGGTTAATCCATATAAAGTTACTTAGAACAATGCTGGCATACCTTAAGCACTGAATAGATACTGGCTACTATAAACAATTTTTTGTTTTAGGTCGTATGTGCCTGTGTGTTAAGACGTTTATAAACTCTGGATTCTACCATATTTTATGCTCGCTTTCAGATGAAGCAGGCCAAGAGCACAAAGAAGCCTTTCTAACTCACATGTGGTCCAGTCAAGCTCATGAGGAGTCTGGGAGTAAAGGCTTACAGTCATAAATAATATAAATATCCCTCATCTTGTTTAGAATGTACATATTGTCTGTGAAAAGTTGCAGTGTCAGTAGGTGCTAGTTGAAGACTCTGAGATCTGGGATTCTGAAAAAATGTATATTTCCATTCTGAACTAATCATTTTTATAGAAAACAGATGGGACTCAATGGCATATGTGTGTGAACAATGTCTTCTGCTGCTTGCTTGGTCTCCAGGCCCAGGTCCAGAATCCAAAGAGTGCTTGAGGCAGGATCTCTTGACCTCCAGGAACTTTATAAGGTGTGACCTTGATTAACCAACTAAAATATTTCCCTGGAAAAAGGAAAAACATAGATAAAGACAAAAATAAACATCTAACTCCCACCTTTTATGTCTAATAAATGATTACTATGCCATAGTGGGAGGCAACATGTTCCATGACTTAAAAAATGAAGCAAATTGCCTTTTTACTGGACTATAAATATCCATTCATCAGTTCAGTCATTCAACAAATTTTATTGAGTGCTTAATATATGTTGTATAAAAGGCCAATGGAGTTCCCCCGTAAAGGAATCTTTTTGACTTTGTTCTTTGTTAAGATGATGTTTCTTTTAAATTTTATTTTATTTTTATTTTTAGTTTTTAATGTTCCTTTTTATTCTATTTTTATTGTTTTTATTAAACTATAACTTTGTACTATGCATAAATGCAGTACATTTATGCATTATGTAACTATGCATTTATGGGGTTCAGGGTACTGCTTCGATATACAATGTGAAATGCTTACATTGAACTAAGTAACACATCCATCACAATTATACTCATTTCTTAATAGTTTTGAAATGTACCATTTCATCATGCACATTAGGTGAGGTCCCCCCAAAAAGCCTCCCTCCTCCATATCTCCCCTCCTCTCCCCACTCTCCTTTCCCTTCTTTCTGGACTATGGTTATGTTTTACTATTCATATGAGTGTATACATATTGATTTCATAATAGTATTGAGTACATTGGATACTTTTGTTTCCATTCTTGAGATACTTTACTAAGAAGAATATGTTCCAGCTCCATCCAGGTAAACACAAAAGATGTGAAGTCTCCATCTTTTTATATGTCTTCATAGTATTCAATGTGTACCTATTCCATAATTTATTAATCCATTCATGAGTTGATGGGCACTTGGGCTGTTTCGATGTCTTAGCTATTATGAATTGGGTCACAATAAGCATTCTGTTGCAAATGTCTTTGTTGTAAAATAATTTTTGATCATCTGGGTATATACCTAGTAGAGAAATTGCGGGATCAAATGGTAGGTCTACATTTAGTTCCTTGAGTATTCTCTAAATTTCTTTCCAAAAAGGTCATATTAGCTTGCATTCCCACCATCAGTGTAGAAGTGTTCCCTTTTCTCTACATCCATGCCAAAAGCTGTAGTTTTGGGATTTTGTAATGTGGGCTAATCTTACTGGAGTTAGATGATATCTCAAAGTGGTTTTGATTTGCATTTCTCTGATGATTAAGGATGATGAGCATTTTTTCATGTGTTTGTAGGCCATGTGCCTGTCTTCATCAGAGAATTTTCTGTTCAAGTCTCTTGCCCACATAGAAAGGGGGTTATTTGTTCTTTTCTTATTGATTAATGTGAGTTCTCTGTAGATTTTAATTATCAGAATTTTGTCAGAAGCATAATCTTCAAAAATTTTCTCCCATTCTGAAGGTTGTCTCTTTGCTTTACTTACTGTGCTCTTGGCTGTGCAAAACCTTTTTAGTTTGATCAGATCCCAGTAGCGTATTTTTGGTGTTGCTTCAATTGCCTGGGTGGGGGAGGGTCCTCCTATGAAAATATTCTCTCAATTTCTTCAAGTATTTTCCCCGCACTCTCTTCTAGTATTTTTATAGTTTCACACCTTAAGTTTAAATCTTTATCCAGTGAGAATCAACTTTTGGTAATGGTGAAAGGTGGGCATTCAGTTTCAGTCTTCTACGGTTGCCAGCCAGTTCACCCAGCACCATTTGTTATATAGGGAGTCTTTCCCCCACTGAATATTTTTGATAGGTTTGTCAAAGCTCAAATGGCAATAAGTAGCTGGGTTCATCTCTTGGTTCTCTATTCTGTTCCATAAATCTAACACTCTGTTTTTGTGCCAATACCATGCTGTTTTGATCACTATGGATTTATAGTATAGCTTGAAGTCTGGTAACGTGATACCTCCTGATTTGTTCTTATTTCTGAGTAATGTATTTGCTATTTGAGGTTTTTTTCTGATTCCATATAAAATGAAGCACTATTTTTAAAACTTCTTTACAGTATGACAATGGTGCTTTAATAGGGATTGCATTACATTTGTAGATTACTTTGAGAAGTATGGACATTTTAACAATGTTGATTCTTCCCAGCCATGAACTTGGCATGTTTTTCCATTTGTTAACATCTTTAGCGATTTCTTTTCTCAGAGTTTCATAGTTCTCTTTATAGAGAATCTTTCATGTCCTTTGTTAGGTAAATTCCCAGATATTTATCTTCTTTGGCACTATTGTAAAAGGAATAGAGTCCTTGATTGTTTTTTCAGCTTGACTATTGTTGGTACATATAAAAGATACTGATTTGAAAGTATTGACTTTGTATCCTGAGATGCTGCTGTATTCCTTGATCACTTCTAAGAGTTTTGAAGTTGAGTCCCTGGAATTTTCCAGGTATAGAATCATACCATCAGTGAAGAGTAAGAGTTTGATCTCCTCTGAACCTATTTGGATACACTTGATTGCCTTCTCTTGCCTTATTGGGATAGCTAAGACTTCCATTACTACGTTGAATAGCAATGAAGACAGTGGGCATCCTTGCCTCATTCCTGATGTGAGTGGAAATGTTTTCAATTTAACACCATTCAATATGATATTGGCTGTGGGTTTGCTATAGATGGCCTCCATCAGTTTAAGAAATGTCCCTTCTATGCCTATTTTCTTAAGTGTTCTGATCATGAAAGGATGTTAGATATTATCAAAGGCTTTTTCTGCATCAATTGAGAGAATCATATGGTCTTTGTTTTTTATTTTGTTGATGTGATGTATTTTATTTATAGATTTGCATATGTTGAACCAACCCTGGAACCCTGGAATAAAACCAATTTGATCATGGTGTATAATTTTTTTGATGCGCTGTTGAATTCTGTTTGTTAAGATCTTATCAAATATTTTTGCATCAATATTCATTAATGATATTGGTCTATAATTTTCTTTGTTGAATCCTTTCCTGGTTTGGATATCAGGGTGATATTTGCTTCATAGAATGTGTTGGGAAGTATTTTTTCTTTTTCTATGCTTTGGAAAAAGTTGTATAATGTA